>JAEPRB010000074.1:0-163970 GCA_016758965.1 Circinella minor | reverse complement strand
AAAAAAAAAAAAAAAAAAAAAAAAATTAGTAAAAAACGGAGAAAAAAAAAAAAAAAAAAAAAGGTGGATCTCTATTAAAAAAAAAAAAAATTGTAATTAAAAACCAAAAAAAAAAAAAAAAAAAAAAAAAAAACTTACGCGTGAATTTGCAATAACGAGTCAGGGACACAATTCCGTTAAAGAAAAACAACAAAGTAGCATGTTGAATTGTAGTGAATATTGAATAACGATTTGGAAATGCTAAATAGAAATAATTACAAAATTAAATTTTTCATTTAATGAACAAGCATGCTACCTTATTATTATTATTATTATTATTATTATTACCAAACGATGCTTGAAAACAGATGGTTGTAAAAAGTGAAATCACAGCCAGTGCAATACATGCTGATCGAATTCGTCGTTTTTCTGTTATTTTATATGCTTCTTTATATGAACTACATGTTGGAAGTTCCTTTTTTTGTGTCGTTGGAGGTTGCGTTGATGCAAAGGAAAATAATGAATTCATGGGTTGTATTAATATGAGGTATGCAGAAAAATTTAGGAGGGGTGGGGAAAACCAAAGGATATTTTTTTTTTGTCGCGTCAAAAAAAAAAAATCACATAAAACAAAAAAGTAAGTCCGCTATTGTTTTATGATTTTAAAAGTTTTATTTTTTTGCTCCATTACTATCTAATATCTCTTTTACTTTTCTAAGTAAGAATATACAGAAAAATGCTATTCATTAAGTAAACAATAATAACATAGTCTAGAAAGCTTATTTTATTATATTAGACAGCGAGATATTGAGATATTTAAATTGTTTTAGAAATACATAAATATAGGCTATTACTAAACACAGACAGCAACTATTTTTCATTTTCGCTGAAATATTGTAGGTGTGTATATAAGTTTTTTAAAAATTCAATCTGTATATTTTTAAGGATGCTATTAGCCTCGACAGATCGAATAAAAGAAGCTTCTATTAGGTTTTGTACTCATAAGTTATTGAGAAAGAGTTGAAAAATAAGTAAAATTAATGACACTCCTGTGGTCTGATGTAAAATATGGATTTGATTCAACTTGTGTCAGGAAATTTTTCGCTACCCTGATTTGATATACATCTAATCGTAACGTTTCGAGCTATTCCAAAGATTTAGCAGCATCGAATACTCTACGTAGTTACTTCTTCGTCATGTACGAGTTGGAATGTTGGGTTATTACCGTTAATTTCGATAGCAAGTATTCAATCTTGATGCCGACTGAAGTAGTATCAGCGATAGCTATGATATATTGTATTCTTGGTATGCTACATTTTTTTTTAGATGTTATAATTATTAGGCAGTCTCATGTGTTTGTATATGTTATAAAGAAAAAAAAACAAATGTAACCTTGTAAGGGATGAAAAAAAATACTTATAAGTGATTTAGTTAGTGTGATTACTGAATCAAAGACAAGTCTTGAAAAGACATATAGACACCTGTAAGATTCAACTTGAATGATTGGCTATTAAATAGATTTATTAATGTTGGTACGTACTAAATATCTTAAATATCGCAAAGGCATAAATAGTTATGAGATACTCTTTGGAATGTGCTGTTTTTAAAACAGGATCTATTTGCTGGCCAGTTCATAAATATTCAGGGTATGTGACAAGTTGTAGTCGCGTGTAGTATATGTTTATTATTACTATTACTTTTTCAGTTATACTGTCTCATTAGTAAAAACTTTGTTTATCTTTGAATAATCTTATTATTGACTTTGTTTTACAAATAAAATTAATCATGGTACTTTAAAAAGTTGTGCCTTAAAAAGAAAAAAAAATGCTGGCTTTGCAGGAACACTCTGGCCTGATATTTTAGTTTGTTCTCAATAGCACATTACTATCACCAGAACACACGGCTGTCCAAACTTTGACCCATCATGTGGAAAGGTGGCCGCTTGTTTTTTACAGAATTTAGGTGACAAAAAAAAAGAGAGAACGCCACGGTCCAACGTAACACGGAGATTTTCTTGTATGTAGAACACAGCACAAATCATCACAGTTAAATAATATAACACAATTTCTCATTATAATAAAGTAAGATCAACAGAAAGGAGCATAGAAAAGTATTAAATTTTATTATATAATTTATAAGCCTAGAACATGTTTTTGTATTAGATGAAATTAATACAGAAAATTTTTAGACGCTAGTTTCATTATTGGTGGGATGCAAATATCTAAGCCTAAAAAAAAATACAATACCAACTCTCTTCTTTTTATAGCCACTTGTTTCCCGTTTTGGACCTTAAAATACATTCTTTTTAAATATTTTTATATATACCCTCTTTCCCCCTTCTTCTCTTTCTTCAAAGAAGCAAAACACTCGTTTTCTTTCCCTTTTTTTCTTCAAAAATATTTCAGCGTGGCTACCGACTTACCATTACCTACCACGTCCTCATCCCATCAACGCCAAAGCTCCATCTCCATTAAACAAGAAAGGCAACGGAGTTGGTATCAGAGGATGATGAATACTGCAAAATCACGTAAAACCTTACTTATCAAATGTGCTGTTGGTGCATCAGCTATTTTATTGTTGCTATGGTTATTATTTCCAAATGAACGATATCAACAGTTATCAGGCTCACAATCTAACACAGGTGTTGCTGAACAACAACAACAGCAACGGCCCTCGGTAGAACACCAGGGTAATACAGGTAAAAAAAGCATTTCTTTCTTTTGTGTAAATTTTTGTGTGCGTAAAAGGAAAAGAATTGAATCCCTTTTGACATTGGGAAAAAATAAAAACAACATTTGACTATATACTGAATTGCATAAATGCTAATTATAGTGATGACACCTGATCCAAAAACGGAATCGTCAGCAGATCCAACTACTAGTTCATCGACATCTCCTTCATCACCTGATTCTGAACATTGTAGTACACCTCACCCCGGTCGACCACTAATTCAATATGCACTTATGATTGATGCTGGTTCTTCTGGCTCAAGAATTCATGTTTATCGATTCAACTTTTGCAGAGAACAACCTGAATTAGAAGATGAAGTATTTTATCCCATTGAACCTGGACTTTCTTCCTATAAAGATGACGCCGAAGGTGCTGCAAAGTCTTTGGATGAACTAATGCAAGTAGCACTCGATAAGGTACCTGCCGACTTACACCATTGTACTCCGATTGAATTAAAAGCAACGGCTGGTTTACGTTTATTGGGTGAAAGTCGAAGTAAAAAGATTTTAGATGCTGTACGAACACGTTTGGAAACCCAATATCCTTTTCCTATTGCTGGTGGTGAAAATGGAATTGAGATTATGGATGGAAAAGATGAAGGTAAAAATATATTATGGAATATAGAGAAGGAATGTAAATACATGCAGGATGGAGAAGGAATAATCATGGGAATGTTGTTATTGAAATTAATCGAATCATAAATTTAAATAGGCGTGTATGCTTGGATCACAGTCAATTATTTATTGGGTTCATTAAAAAAGGGTGGCTCAGCAGCTGTATTTGATCTTGGTGGTGGATCTACACAAATTGTGTTTGAACCAACTTTTGATGATGAAAGTGCCATGGCTGAAGGTGAACACAAGTATTTATTAGATTATGGAGAGTCACAATACACATTATACCAACACTCTTATTTGGGCTATGGTTTGAACGAAGCTCGTAAACGCATTAAGAATGAAATGATAGAAACATGGAAAGATGAAGCTGAACGATCAGGTCATGTATACCATCCATGCTTACCTGCAAATCATACCGAGACCATTACTTATGGCGACGATGATAAAAAGATGACTTTGATTGGTACAGGGGCAGGTCATGCTCAATGTCGTGGTGTTGTTGAACGCGTTTTCAACAAGGACAAGATTTGTGCTCTTTCACCTTGTGCATTCGATGGCATGTATCAACCTCCTATTACTGAAACATTCACTGCTCGTGATCTTTACGTGTTCTCGTTCTTTTACGATTTAACTCAACCTTTGGGTATGCCTTCCGAATTCTCTGTTCAAGAATTAGCCGAATTGACTGAAAGTGTATGTAGTGGTGAAACTCAACCTTTTAAACATGTACCCGATGCTATTGAGGCATTAATGAACAAACCTGATTACTGCTTGGATTTGACATATATTCATGGTTTATTACGAATTGGTTATGATGTCCCACCAGAACGCTTGGTTCGTACAGCAAAGAAGATTCGTGGTGCAGAGACTGGCTGGTGTTTGGGTGCCTCTATTGCCATGATTGATGAAGCTCAAATTTGTCAAGTGAATTAAAATAGCATACATATAAAAACACGTTTATAATAGATTATTATTATAGTTATTATAATGATTTTTTGTTCTCTCATATTCTCACACAAAAATACACACGCACATTCTGTTCATATTATTTATACTATTATTATTTTATTCCTTTATATTTTTTTTTTCTAATTTGCGTTGTTGATATTTATTTTTCTCAAAACCATTATACACATAGCCACAAAACAATATTTCACGAATTTCCCTTTTGATTTCTCTCTTTTCTATCACATACACACACTCACACACACACACAATACGCAAACAACAAACATGTACGCACACACATTTGCGTTTAATTTTCCTTTTACAATAATTAGTGTTTTTTAGAATGTTACAAAAAAAAATTTATCAGACACGGTATTTTTTTTTTATTCTTTTTTTCATCATGCATATCGGATGGACCAAACTTTATGCTCTCTTGAAAAAAAAACTTTTTGTTCTTGTTTAAGTGATGACAAATATTAATCTGTCCAAGTTAATGGCAATACGTATCACAATTTGAATCCTTTTCGATCTTGTATTAGTGACACAGATAGAATACATAATTTTATAATGATGTGATCATTTCTTTTTGTAGTTTACACAGATACCTCAACTGTATGATATAAAATAAAAAACTATTATACTGTTATATTACTTATCAATTATATTCTTGGAATATGATATATACATATTCACGCCAATTTCTGTATTATTAATATGTATCTATTAGTAAATAATTCTGCACCGAGGATCTACTGTACGTATAATAAATTCTGTATCATTTGCATACAAATATGATAGTGTGTATATACGCCTTACTTTGGATCGATTTGTGCCTGCGTTATCTTGAATAACGCATATATAGAAGGAAAAGTAATTGAGATGGGGGGATTATAAAAAATAAAAATAAAAGATAAGGCTGTCATAAACCATGATATATGAACACATGTATAAAAAAATGAACTCTCAATTTGTTATGAGATTTTCTAGCAACATCCATGATTTTTTTTCGATTAAAAAAAATCAATATTTTGTTTTTTCAAATACCATTATTAACAAACACGTTATAATCACGTCAATAACTATCGCCTCCCTTTCTACTTTTCTTCTCATAATTGTTCTTCTTCCCTTTCTTTTAAGTAAATATAACACAAAATTTAGTTACGACTTTTTAAATTGATTTTTTACAGCAATAAATCATTATTGTATGTTAACAATATAAGATTTGAAAAAAAAATAACCTAAATAAATGCAGAAGTAAACAAAAAAGTAGATATCAACAACTATTTGTTTGTTATGATTACATTTTGCCGAGTTTTTGGATTTAAGGAATCATTTTCGGTGATGTTATTTATGGTGGATGTTCTACAATGTTTATTAACAATGGTACTTGATAAATTGGTAAGGGATGGTGATCCTAAAGAAAAAACCCCATTTTTATAATACGTAACACTTATATATATATATATATATATATATATATATGCATTCTATAAACAAACAGTAGTAGTAGTGCTGCTTATCACTACGGAAAGAATCAAACTTTATATAATATTACAGATTACGTATCAACACTGTTGTCGCTCGTCGGAAAAAAAAAAGGTTCTGGTTACTAGTGATATATAGATGAAGACATGTGGACTTGTTTTTTATTAGCAGTACCCCTTTTCTTTTGATATTAATACTTATGTTATGAGCGGTTTTTTTTTATGTTCATTATTGATATATTCTTGAGGAATAAAAAAAAGGGGATCCCCTAAACAGCAAAAAAAAAAATAATTTTCTACTCCAATGATATGATAATGAACACTAGTTTTTAATAATGTTGCAACTTTTTTATAGATTTTTTTCAATCTATGCACACAAACTAGATTGTTCGTTTTAAGTGTATCATGTCATTCATTTATAGTGGTCTAGAATCATGGTTATAAGAAAGATAGACTGACATAGGAGAGAGCAATAATATAAACTCATCAAGTATCATTGTCCTTATCGGAGTGCTTCTAGTCGCTTAATAATAACGTGCTTTTCGCCTCTTTTTTTTTTAAAAAAAAAAAAAAAAAAACATGTAAATATATCCTAATTATGGAGTTGTAGAAAAAAGAAATAATAAGGCCCCCATTTTGATAACATACTCCTATTATGATATCGTTATCAGCTGTTTTTCTTCTTTGAAAAGTTGTAATATTATCATTTTTCTGTATATATCAATATATGATATCTTTTTTATTATTATTTGCTCGAATAGATGACAAGAATGATATATAATTTTTCTTTTTTATATAATAAATGTTAAATGAGTTTTTGGCTTTTAAAATCTGTGTGTGTGTGTGTGTGTGTGTATTTTGATTGCAAGGTATATACATGTGTTAGAGAAAAAGATGACTGGGGATAATATGAGAAAGGAAATATAGTGATAGATGAACGAATAATGATAAATAATGATATTATTTAGACAGGGAAAAAGCATTTTGTTACTAATCAGAAGCATGATCGATAAAAATTGTATAAACCGTACCACCAACCAGAGAGCCCAAAAATGGTGCAAACATGGGGACAAGTGCATAATAATCACTAATAATAAATACTTCTAGACCCCATCCTGCAACAGCTGTAAATATTCTAGGACCAATATCTCGTGCTGGATTTAATGAAAATCCAGATGTATAACCGATCGATAATAAGATAGATGAAACTCCTGTGGCGACAATCACGCCTTGAATTGAACAAAATGGACGATTTTGTGGATGCCCTGTTGTCATGACTAATAATGCTAATAAACCTGTTCCAATAACTTCGGATGCAATTGCAGTTCCAATACCAACATAGAGTGGTGGATAGGTTGCGAATATAGTTGCCGTTCCAGTATCCCCAAGAATTGATCGTGTACCTCCATCAAACTGATTAATGGCAGGTGTAATAATGGTATAAAGTAACGCAGACCCACAAAAAGCACCTGCTATTTGTGCTATGATATAACTTAAAACGCGATTTCGAGGAAAATTGCTAAAAAGCCATAGTGTCACTGTAATTGCTGGATTCATGTGTGCACCCTATAATTACATATATGTATTATCTATATTTAGTTCTCTCTTTATCATGTTAAGATTGACGAATAAATATATATTATAGTTATTTGCGCACGTAAAAGTTCATTTATTAGCGCAATGCATCAAGCAAGGAGATAATAGATCGATTAAGAAAAAAAAAAGGGATTCATTCCACTATGGTATTTTTTTTCTTGCTACTGCTCTTATTATTATCATTATTATTTTACTAATGCTATACCCAAATCTAAAACTATGACATTCTATAATAAATGTAAACAATAAAAAAGTTATAGTTTGCTTACCGAAATATGTCCGCAGATACTGATGGCAAACAATACAGCCATGCCTAATATATTTAAGTGGTTGCCAATTAATCATTTATTATCAGGCTTTTAAAAAATGAGCAATATAATTACCATTTCCATAAGCAACAGTTAACCAAGAACCGTTAGATACACTCAGTCTTTGCTCAGCAGAGACACCATTAATCAATAAGACCAAAATCAAGGTACCAATGAATTCTGCCAAGAATTCTCTATTCTATTAATTTTGAATAAATATTTGATAAAGATTTTGTTAGTAAAAATAATAACATACGTAGAAACAAAAGAAAAAAAGCAATAATGTAAGATTTTTATATAATATTCTTACATTGCGTCTAAATCGTCTTCCTAAAGCTACAAGGTCATCAAATCGTCTGGATATAGAGGGATGTGAATTAGCAGTGATCGTTTCTTCGTATTGATCAGGGTAGTGTACATCAACTATTTCTTCCCGATTAAATGTGTCGTTTTTTTCAAGGTCGATTACTGTTGATTTATTTTTTGGAGAAGAAGATGATTGTATCTTGTTTATCGGAATGGTAGACGTAGGTGATAATGGCGGTGGTGAAACTTTTGCTGATGTGAAATTATTGTTGTAGTTCTCGTTTGACATTTTGTTCAAAGGTATTCGTTGAGAGCGTATACGTATAATTAAATGAAGACTTTTTTTTTTTTGGTTATGGGTATATTGAATAGAACAGAAAGCACAATGATACTTAGGACAGATGCGGTCCTACTTTCTCTTGTTTAGTCGTTTGGGGGAAAAAATCTTTTGGGAGTTTAAATATTTTCGTGTGTTTTGATGTAGATAAAATAAGATTTGTTTAGCGAAAAAATTCAGTAACTGGAAAATAATTGTTATTTATATAGATATATATATATACTACAAAACACAATGAACAGAGCGGGGCAAAAATAAAAATAGAAACAAGGTAAAAAAAACGTAAAAAAGAACAAGAACGAGAACGAGAAAAAAAATTGAGAAAAAGAGAACTGAATTTATTTACGTACGGTCTTGTTGATAGTTGATAATAGAAACTAGATATGAAAGGAGGAAAGGGAGAGGAGCTATGGGTAATTTTCTTTGTCAGTCAGGGTCAATATGGTTTTTTTTTTGGGGGGGGGGGGGGGGTTGTCTTTTAGGCTGTAAAAATAATAACGAAAAGGGAGGTGGATCCTTTAAGATCTTGAAAATAAAAATAAAATAAAAAAGATTACAGAAAAAATTATAATTCGGTTAGGTGTTTTTTGTATAAAAGAAAAGGGGTTAGAAGTTGACAGAAAAAACACAAACCACCATAAATATATACAATATATAAATATCAATTGTTTTTGACCACTTAAATGTTATTATTATTATTTTTTTGGGGGAGGGGAATTGTTGTAAATGCATAATAAACGACGATCACATCAAAATCACAGGGGACTTTTTTTAGGGATGGGGAACATTTTAGGAGAGACTTTTTATAGCAACATTGAAACCTTAACATTGGATAATGGATATATATTGTATACATGCAAACAAGATCGACGGTAATCAAATATATTATATGACGACTCTTTGTACTTTTCTTATTTGATGAACGGCATAAGTTAGGTGAAGTTTTGTTCTTTATATATATACGTAGTCAATGACATGGTGTGGTCCAGATATAAATTGAATGCGACAAATCCTTTCAAGAAATAACCATAAATAATACAAATTATATTTTACCAATTTCTAAATGAATGATATCATAAGTTATGTATGTACAGTAGTAATAGGGCTTATTATGCTTTGTAATTCTGAGATATAATTCTAATTTATGCCGTTGTCAAGCATTTACACGATGTGTACATAACACATACAGAACAACAACAGTTAATTAATGAATGAAAAAAAAAGAGAGCAAAAGTTACTTTTTTAATAAATATTTACAAAAAGAGACGAGAAAAATTACAAAGAGAGAAATAAATGGTATAACCCGACTTTGATGAAAAAGGGGGAAAGATTGGAATTCAGAATATAATACAGGTAATGGAAAATTGAAATACAATGAAATAATGTACAATTTAATCTTTGGAAGCAGCGTAGGTAGCTGCACGTACAGCGTCTTCTAGATCCCAATGGAAAAATGGAGCTCGATCAATGGGCACACCTCGTTCTAATAATGGATAATAGGACAAATTGCCGTTACGATCAATATTAATGACAGAAGGTGATGATCGATTTGTTTTACCACTACGGATCGAAGATTGGTCATCACCACTATTACTATGAGCAGTAGGAGTTGAACGTATAGAAGGTGTAGATGATGAAGGTAATGGAGGTTGTTGCGAGGGTACACGATGAATGGAATAATAAATGGATCGTTTTTCTGAAATATCAACCGTCGTATCAATATCAATCACTTCTGATTCAATATTACATCGTTGTTCTTCTGTCGAACTGCAATTGGTAATTTTACCACCATTTCCTGGCTGTTGTTGCTGTCGTTGAAGTTGAGGAGGAACAATAGGAATAAGTTCAAGTGGATGTGAATCACGACCGTTCTGATTACCAAACCCGGCAACCATAAGTGCATGTCGAATAAATGGTGTAGCCAAACTTGCAAAATGCCACTCCACTTCACGACCAACGTAACGATTAATGGAAAGTCGAAGATCCAAAAGAGCTTGTACACCTGTTGAATCAAGGTGATTGACAGCTGAAAAGTCAAGTACAATGGCCTTCAGTTTACGCCCGGAAGATTCTTGTTCTGCCAAAGCAGCTTCTAAATCTTCTTTTTTGACAAGAGGCCGACGATCGTTCCATGCTCGTTCACCTCGAGTAGTTGGTGGTGGACGACCAGATGTAAAGTTATCTTGAACATAATGCATGATCTTGTCTGAAATGAAACCAGCATTTGGATATGTCAATGATTCATCGAATCGGAAAATAAGAACACCAGGTGGTGGAGGTTCAACAATATCATGTAAAGTTGGGTGATTTTCTTTGACATAAACGTAATCGACATCTTCCCCTTTTTGTTGTTCGTTGTACTTTTCGTCCGTTTTCTTTTCATCTTGGTAGTTATTCTGATTAGATTCACGAATAGGACGGACAGGGACACGACCAATAACAGCATATCGTGGACGAGCAATTCGGATTAACATAAAAAAGATTGATAAACCGACGGAGACATAGATACCATATTCAACATTGGTGAAAAAGGTAATAATCACTGCAGCAGCAAATGTCAATAATTCAAGGGGATTGATATGCCACAAGTGTTGTACGAATTTCGGACCCGAAACAAGATCAGAGACTGCATGAATAATAACAGCTGCAAGGATTGCATCAGGAATATAGTAGAAAGCTGGGGTTAATACGTATAAGCACAAAAGGACCACAAGAGCTGAAAATACACCTGCAAGTGGTGTACGAACACCACTTCGTGCCTTGATAGCAGTACGTGAAAATGAACCAGTGTTAGGATATGCGCCTAAATATACATATAAAATATGTTAGTTCTCTTTTGAACAAACCATTCACTCTCATTGAAATAATAGAAGAAGAAAAAAAGGCATACCAAAAAAGCAACCAATGATGTTGGCAACACCAATGGCAATGATTTCTTGATCAGCATTAATCTTGTAATTGTTACGACGACCGAATGACTTTGCAATGGCAACATGTTCAAGAATAAGAATAATGACAACCGAAGGCAATGAACCAGAGATTTCAGATAAGAGATTCGTATCTACTTTTGGAACGCCCATGGCGGTAAATCCAGCTGGTACATCTTCAAGAATGCTAATGGGACTATCGTCTTTACCAATCTGAATAAGGAAAGCTAAATAAAGGTGTTTTAATATAATATATCGAAAATGTTTCATAATATAGATAATAAATATATTACCTATAAGAGTACCAAAAATGACGACGACACCGTTGCGCATAATGTTGATAAAGAACCATAGTTTGTCGTATTTAGGGTATTTTTTACCGAGATAAGCCGTTCCAAAACGGAACGCATAAAGAACAAAGAGACCAACAAGACCAAACGCAACATCCAAATGTGTATCGGGAAGATGTTTAAAAAAGTTGCCGAAAATGAGATATGCGGCATCATGTGTATTAACTCCTGTCATACCAAACCTAATATAATACAGAAGAATTAGTAAATTTATTACATGGTCGCTATGCTTTTTTAAATTCTCAAATTGTTACTTACAATTTTGGGTATTGACCGATAGCAATTGTAATAGCACTACCTGTCATGAAGCCAGCTAAATACAAGTAATAAAAAACATTAGTAAAAAATTATTATCCATTTAGTAAAACTAATATAAGTAAAACGAAAGAAATTACCAATTGCTGGTTCAGGAATAAAATCGACGAGGATACCAAGACGAATAAAACCTATTGCTGCAGCAATGATGCCTCCGAATAGTGCCATGGCAACACCGACTTGTGGTCCGGTATAACCAGAATCTCCTGAAGTTACAGTTGCGACAGTTTGACCAACTAATAATGACATGACGGCTGTTGGACCAATACTGATATCTTTTGATGTACCGAAAAAGCAATATATACATAAACCAACAAATGATGAATAAAGACCATATTCCTATATTGAGTAGATAAAAAAAAATAAAAGAAGTCAAGTTAATAAAATAAAAAGGAGAAAAATATACCAAAACAAGAAAAAAATAACTTACAGGTGGTAAGTTTGCAATTTTTGCGTAGCCCATTCCTTGTGGGACGACGACAATACCAACAGTAACACCAGCAATTACGTCAGAAACGAGCCATGTAAGGTTATATCGATGAATCCAGTATACAATGGGGAAAAAACTACATAGGTATTCTTTGGTATAACGTGGTAACTTTCGAAAAAAACGTGTGGCAATTTTAAAGTGGGAAATAGGCTCATAATCGAGAATTATTGGTGTATTAATATCTGTTGTCATTACTGCTTCATATGTCGTATTTTATGATATATCTGGATGTTTTGGAAGTAAAAGAAAGGGGTGTATTTCTAAAATGTAATAAAATGTGGGCGGTAGATCATTTTCATCAAGCACGCAAAATATGGCGCCTCATCACGCAATCTTGCGTGCTGGAGAATGGTCGACTGAGTGAATCTGTCATCGGTACTAACGAGCCAATGAAAAACCTTTTTTGCTGGGATTGTTTGTCGGATAAAATTCCACCATTGAAACCAAAATAGGGGATATTATCTCCATGACCCACACATATCGAACCATAACGAACTCTTTCCCTCCCATTAAATATGTTGTTTAATATAAATATCAAAGTAAATTATCCGGATAGAATTTATCGATATTCTTTTTTTTTATTTATCAATTCCATGGACAGGTGCAAGTAGTAAATGACTTCGCTGTCGATCATTCGCTGCTACTATTTTGGCTTAAGAAATATTGGAGAAACGGGAAAGTGGAGCTAACGAGGAACGAAAGGATATTCGTATAAACGATCTTTTCTTTCGAAGGCTATATGGCAAAAATCAAATTATGTTGAACCTTCTTTAGATGATGTAGAATTGGTTGAGGCGCATTAGTTTGATATTGAAAAGTTAAACTTGGGCCATAAAAAAAACTCTAAAAATAACGTAATCGACCCTGGTGGTACAGACGGCTTAGGGCCAGGATTCCCTATAAGGTAAAATATGTACAGATAAGCGGCGCCTGCCGAAATCGATAAGATTTTTGCAAAACGTTTATGAAAAGTGTGCTAGCATTATTATTGTGAAGTTTAGCCATTATTTGTTTGGCTTTTTGAGTCGCAGAATAAAATTTGCTGAAGCGCAACAATTTAGTTAGCAAACTAAAATATATATTAACCTATCTGTAGTGCTTATCTGTAGTATACTAGGCGATGCTAAGAATTATAGAAAAGAGAATAATAGTTACTATAAACCTAGCAGATATATGTGTACATATGATAAAAGATTCTTCATACCTGACATTATGTAGATGAATACTTGAGTATTTTCGTTGATGGTTCATCAATAAAAAAATAGTTGGTAATCACGGAAGGTGATGATAAAGCTGATGAGTAAATCGTTTTTTTCATCATTGACAGTTATACATGGGTCTTTTTTTGTTTATGTGTACAGCGAATTGTTATCGAGTGAATAAGTTCGTGTTGTAAAAAACAAGCTATTTACAATAATGATTATATCGACTATTCAACTATAAGGGCTCTTTCACTTTCGGCTTTTCCATACAACTTCAAACCAAAAAACCTTGCCTATAAAATATCACGTATAAGTAGGTATACCTATCCAAAAGAAACCCCTATCATGGTATACTAAATAAATGTGATGTCACCACAATAATTATTTTATGACATAAGGGTTAAAATAATAGTTTCCGAATTCAGAAACCAGTTCCACGCTGTCGGATTGTGTTATTTATCAAATAGTCCAAATTTTCCACTTAACACAATCTGAAAGAATACTATAATAAGTATTTCTTTTTATCAATCAGATAAGATCAAGTACACACAAAAAATCATTCACTTTTTTAACGTGGGTTCTGTATTCATACATAGATCATACGGTATATTCAAATGATTTTAAGACTGAAAAGCAAGTGTAATAAGAAAGGTGTAAATATCCTGTGTAATGAGGGTTTCAAACTCGGTAAATAAACCTAGTAAAATTAATTAATAATACTAGATACTTGCTTTTCACCGGGTTCAAGATCTTCATAGTCAAAGATTCAAAAGTTGTATGCTTTTATATAGTAATATCTCATAGTCATAAGCGGGCTCTTATGGGGTTTAATAAGAATGTGATACGTAATACAGCTAATGATAATAATTATACAATGACTTGAAAAGATCGAAAATGGCTTTTATACTGTACGTTGAAAGATTTTTCACTTTTCTCTTTAAACAAAACTGCTATTTCAAGCAACCCCTTCATGACTTCTCTTGTTGAACTATGCTTACAACTAGAAGCTATTACATATTTAGAGCGTGATTCAATGGTAATAGCATACTAAAAGAGGAAATTTACATACATTAAAACGCATCATTACTACATGTATGCGATCAAATCCTATCTTAGCACACCTAATCTCGTGCCTAGGGAAAAGTGTTATTTCTGTTACTTTTTACATATGAAGTCTAGCGCAGGAATAATAGCATATTTGCGGTAACGTCCTACCTTAATAACAGTGTAAAAGGTCGCGTCAACGAAAATTATATATTCATTGGACTTTGACCATACTGGACCGCCATGAATCACTGGCGACGCTTTTAAATCTATATTTTTAAAAATCACGTGTTCTTTTTATGAGTACCACTCTCAGAATCCGAAAAAAAAAGACATGAACGTTAACCATAATATTGAGTATTTTTAGAACCTGTCAAAAAAATTCATTTTAGAACGTCAAGATCTTTTGTTCACTGAGAAAGTTTTCCGGTTCTGCACAGGATTGATTCCCCATCTGTGTAAATGTCACTAGATGTACTAGAATGTTTTGTAGCAAAATTACACACTACAAGAAAACTGAAAGAAAAAGTAGTAGTATATTACTTTCTACTGCTGGAACATAATGACTACTAGTTTACAAAAATTTAAGTTGCCACTTCGGCTCGTTCTCTCCGTATGTTTTGATATCATGAGGAAAAGATGTTGGCTTCTTCATGATATAAGTTCTTTATATAGAAGAAATATTTTCTCGATACTCTTAGTTTTTCGTTGATAATTTTCAAGTTATGGACTAGTAATGGTAATAAAAGTTTAGAACATAGCAACAACTAGAAGAAGTCTCAGTAGAGTTGCTTGAAAAAAGAGTATCCAGGTTTATGTTATAGTATAGGCATTGATTTAGCAGATCGATGCTATTTCGACTTTTTGAGAAGCATATGTAATAAACTAGGAATCAGCTTACACTTGTTGATCACAGCAAAAGGGGGTAGCTGAAATATTGAGTGGGAAAAATTATCCCTCCCTTTACGTAGTATTTATAGAACAACAAGAATATAGCACATATTTTATTAAAAAGTCATGGATTTCGCATCCATCATTGTGGAAATGACGAAATTATCACGTTTTTTATACTTTACAAATAATGAACTTTTCATGTTGAAAAAACGAGAGATTTTTTTCAAACATTATATATGTATGCTGTATCTTGAACAAATATGTCAAAGGCAGCGCCACGTTCAATATAAAATAATGCAAAGGAAACACCTGGAGTGACAGAAAATTGCCAACTCTAGAAAAAATTAATAGCTTGATATTTATCAATGGGAATCACATACTCAATTCATTACGGCATTTATTATTTTTGAACAACATTCTAATCATTGTTGGGTCTCGTCAATTATTTCTGTCCATCACTTTATGATTCAGTATACCAAATTGGAAGCATCGAAATTTCCAATACGTATTTTGTACAACAGCAAGCATGGGCGAGAATGAGTACGAATGTGAGTCGAGCAGTTATCATATTAAGCTAGATAACCAATAACAGCATACTTCGCAAGTAATTTTAAAAAGAGCTTTCCACGTGTTATTCTGGGTTATGGAGATGTAAGTAAGCAACGAAAATGCGTATTCTATTAAAAAGTAAATTGTTACACTACCTTAATATTCTTCCAAGTAAACTGCATGATGGAAATTTTCACTACCAGACTGTACTTATTAACGTGTGGGGGGAAATGATATACTGGTAAGCAAATAAATGATTGGATGAATCTATTCGGCGCCTTATCCGCTTCAACTCAATTGAATGACACAAGAAAGAAAACCCTGGAGCTATAAAATGGTTAGAAATTAAAAAAATATTTTTTTTTCTATTTTTTTTGTCTATGTTTTGATACAAAATGTCTCCAGCGATTACTCATATTCAGAAGCAACTTTGGTCTTTATTATTCCCAGAGAATGGTGGTGGTGGTGGTGGTGCGACAATAAAAAGTCGGAAAATAGCCACCTCAATTGCAATTACATTGTTTGGTCTTTATTTCGCTTACGAAAAGATTAGTAAACCACCAAAACAACTTCGACATATTCCCCAGGGAGGGTTTTTCAAATATTTATATAACTTTATGACAATGCGTCCCTATGATGAGATTGTTGAAAAAATTACTGGTCCTTTGGGTGCAAAAACTGATCACGGATTATATATTGTAAGAAAAAAATATTCTCTATTTTTGATATATATATTTTTCATCTTATTGTAATAATAAAAGAATTATATTAATAGGTTTTTGATGTATATGGATGGACAGTTCATGTCACACGTCCAGAAGCAGCCAAGAAGCTGTTACTCAAAGCAGGTAAGAGAGTTAATAGCATAATTGATGCATTTGTAAAAATTAAGATTTCTTCGAGTTAAAAGAGTAAAACATTGTATATTATACGTACCTAATGAATTTTCTATTGTTGCTATTCGATGTACGTATTGTATACAGATTTATTTCCAAAGATCGATATGAATGTGAAGCGTCGAAATACACTCTTTGGAAAATTCGCTATGGGGCCTAATATTATTTTCTTAATCGGTAAATAATTGATCTTTCATTGTAGTTTTACATTTCTTTTTAAAAGGATGTTCTGATCTGTGCAATTTTTTTAAAACAATGGCAGACGTACAAAACAGACGTTGTACTAACAAGCTATTTTATCATATACTCTTAGGTAAACATTGGAAAGACCAACGAAGCGTAATTATTTTGATACCCATTATTTTTTGTTATTACGTACCATGGTTATGAATTTACAATTTACTAATTTTTTAATATTTGAATTAATAGGTTTTGAATCCAGCAGTACGTCTATAGATCATCAGTGTATGTAATATAACCAGAAGCTCTATCTAATTAACTTGTTTTTCATATTATTTTCCACAGTTCCGCCGTTCAATGCCTGTGCATTTATTTGGTGATCTTACGCAGAAACTTTTTTTTGAACTTGATAAGCAGTTGGACACATCTGTTGAATTTCATGAAATTATGGTGCGATGGACTTTGGATGCTATTGGTATTGCAGGATTCAGTAAGTAATAATAAACACATTATATAAGCTAAAAACAAAAAATAAAATACACTATACAGTATTTAATTCACTAGTAATAATAATGTACTATATGTTATCATGGGAAAATAGATTTTGATTTCAATTCTGTTGCTGAGCCAACAAACGAGTGGGTTACTCGATACGAAAGGATCATGTCAGCAAACACTGACCCATTATTCATGCTATTTCCTTCATTTGAAACAAAATGGCTTTTCCTTTTCCCCAAGCGTAGACAAGCACATCAAGAACTTGATATATTTTTAGAAAAAATGGAAGAAATTATTTCCAAAAAGCGGAAAGTTTTGGCCAACGATACAACTATTGCCGAAAAGAAAACAAGTGAAAAAGATCTTCTTACCCTCATGCTTGAAGCAAGTCAAGAAGGAAATGGGAAATTAACAGATGAAGAATTGCAGGTGATACATAAAATTCAGTAGAGATATTTGCATGTACAGTGGATATATAATGTTCGAAAATATTAACATATAACCGTTTTAATCAACGACTTTTCCGTGTAGAGCAATTTATGCGCTTTCTTTTTAGGTTTGTTATTAACCTACGGAAGATATTGAGATAGAGAGAGATGCAGAAAATGTATACTAATTATTATATACATAAATATCTAGCTGGCCATGACACCACTGCAAATGCTTTGTCATATGCTGTTTATAACTTAGCTACAAATCCGGTACGTTTTTATTCCTTCTTCTATAAATATTGCTACTTTTCACAACTCCATTTTCTCATTAAAATACTATCAATGTTTTCAGAAAGTACAACAAAAAGCCAGAGAAGAGGCTAACCGAGTTTTAGGCGATAAACCAGTTGACGTCTTGCCTACAATGGATCAACTCCAGGAAATGCCTTATATTTATCGAGTTATTAAAGGTATACATACATATACCATTATTCACATTTTAGAACGAGAATAATGTCAATACTAATACGTAACACAAAAAAATATATAGAAACCATGCGACGTAATGTCACAGCTACTGGCGTGATTGCCCGTGAGGCTCAAGAAGATACCGAATTGGCTGGTGTTTATATCCCCAAAGGTACACGTGTCACAGTAGATATTATGGAAATCCATCGTAACAACAAGGTCTGGAAAGATCCTGAAATATTCAACCCTGAACGATTTGCACCGGGCGGGGAAGCTGAAAAAGTAGCGAAGATGGGAATGAGCTTTTTGCCATTTAGCAACGGACAACGACAATGTATGTTAAAATGATATTCTATAATTTTCTTGTATAATATGCACATTGCAGCTTGTAAATCAGTGAATTGATTCAAATAACTTGCTTTTTAAGGTATTGGTATGAACTTCAGTCTTGCTGAACAGCGGGTTTTCCTTCCAATGTTTCGTAAGTAATTATTTTTACCCCAATACGTAATACGTAATACGTACTGATAACTTATTATTTTATATTGAATGTCATTTTTTAACATATTATTATGCTTGCTAAACATAATAGTGAGAAAGTATGAAGTATCATTACCGGAAGATTCGATCCATAAAGATAAACCAGTTGTTACTGGTGTTGGTATTTTGACACCTGTTGATTTTAAAATTAATTTGAAGAAGCTTTACTAAACTTATTTCTGATAATATTCGTATCAAAAATGCTAACCACCAAGGAAGCTATCCCTCATATTATGATAAATTTATATATAACCAAGTTATCTAAATGGACATTGTCATATGAAAAGTTATATAGCAATATACTTTATATTATATATGTAATAAAGCAAATTTATTATTTTGCTACGTATTTCCTCGTCGGCTGAAATGTATTTACCATCAGTATGGTAATACTACTATATTTATTATATGTATAGTAGAAATACGGCGATCATTCGACTAGATTTTCTTACTAAAGTATATAAATTCTGAGCTGTAGTAAAACAACTTCTGATTTCCTTTTACATACATACATACATACATACATACTTCTGGTTGCTATACATTCCTGGCAAAAAAAAAAATGGAATGAAAGGGAGTACGTAGGAGTTAAAAAAAGTTTATTTATCAGAAATCTAATAGATGGCTGAAACAGGACTTTAGTGTTACCTTCTGCAGGATATTAAAAGGATTTGTTTCAGACAAGGAAGGAGTTAATAGCTTTGAATGAACTTAGTATAGATAAGTGTGGCGTACGGTGTATTACAAAAAAACTGATTGGGCGTCGTATTAGGTATACTGTTATTATTCAATAAGTTAAAATAGTGGTGTTTTCTCAACACATGTATGCTGTTTCTTACAAAGAGCATAGATATTGGTTTCACACCAAAATCGAGAGACGGTATTAGTATATATATTACTCTAGGAAATCTGATATTCAATATCATCTTTTCTATTCATCACTCTTATTCGATATACATGTCATGAATATACCATCCAACATACCAATAAACATATACTATCTACGTGGTTCTCAAGAGTTGAAGAGCTGGAAACACTCAAAAAGCCCAATAACAGTAATGATAATAAACAAACCCAACAAAAAATTGAAAAAGAATATCTTCTTAAAAAGACACAGAATAAACCAAGTTGGTATGTATAAAAGTGTATGTAATGTGTTTCAAAACGAAAAAGAAAAAAAGTTACATAAAACGTTGTTGTTGAGTGTTGCTTGTTGTGTGTGTGTGATTTTGTGTTATCGAGAGATTTTAATAAGGATGTGAAGTTTTTTTTATGTTTCCTTGTAATTTTTTTTACACGTACAAAAGAAAAAAAAAAGAATATAAATAAAAAAAAACTACATTTTTTTCTCGATTTTTTTACTGACAGATACTTTCAGTACCAGATGCCTTGGTGTTTAGAATCAATGCAACAATAAGACCGTAAAGACCCAAAACTTCAGCGAAAATAAGAATCAAAATCTAATATGTAAATATACATTGAAAGAAAAGTTATTTGTTAGATATATTTGAACGATATAAGTGAAAAAAAATACGTTATACGCGCCTAACTATGTATGAACTTACCATGCCGACAAACATTCTGGGTTGTTGAGCAGTAGCTCGGACACCTGCATCACCAGTAATACCAATAGCAATACCTGCAGCCAAGCAAGAAAGACCGACACTCAAACCAGCGCCAAATTGAATAAAACCAGCAAACAATGTTTGCTTCAATGCAACTATTCAAAAAGAATAAAAAGAGTTAAGACCCAAACACTAGTTTTTTTATTCTCTTCCTTCCTCACAAATTATTTTCTCTTTCTCGCTTTGAATAGTATTAAGATAAAAATTGTATACTTACGACCACCAGATAACAAGACACTGAAATACAAAAAAAAAATGTAATAAAAACGAATATGAGTGCCAAATTGCGCGGGGCAACAAAAAAAAAAGTGATAAATATTCCAATTTAACTCACCTGACAACGACACCATAGATACCCAAGATACCAGCCATGACGACGGGAATGATACACTTGATGAGCAAGTCGGGACGAAGAACACCCATAGCGGAAAGACCGACACCAGACTTAGCAGTACCATATGCGGCTCCGAGACCTTCCAGGGGTTGAAAAGAGATGTTTAAAAAAAGTTAGTCTCGAACCATAATATGTAGTTCATATAGAACGCGTAATAAATTCAAAGAAAAAAGAAGTAAAATAGAAATAGTAACTTACAGCTAAAAACGATAGCAGCAGTGCATCCCATGGTTCCAAAGAAGGGAGCATAGACAGGACTACATAAATAAAGGTATTTAAAAAGTAAGTGATAAGCTATGTCAATCTGGCTTGTTTTTTTTCAAAGTGAAATACTTTTTTTTTTCAGATGAGAATAACCAAATATTACCAATAATCAGCCATTGTTATATGTTTTTTGTGGTATTTAAAAAACTAGAAATAAATGAAAAAAAAGTTAGTAATAATATTTAAACAAAAGAAAACACGGTTATAAAATAATAGATTTAACAAAGTAGTAATTACGTTTGAATGAAAAGACGGGGAATATAGTGAACCAAGTCCAAAGAAGGGGTGTGTGAAGAGAAAAAGACGAAAAGAATAACTGAAAAGAAAAAATATCCAATAGATGTAGCGGAATGCGAAACTGGGTGACGTTTCGCTTATAATTCCTTTAAAGTATCAGAAATTGGCGTTTCATGTTTATAGTTTATAATAAGCTAATTTTTTTTACTATGAAGACAAGAAAATGATATACATATATAATTTTTTTTTACCTAAAAAACTGATAAAAAAAAGTATAATAATAATAAGAGAAGGAAAATATTCTAATTTATAAATATGAAGGAGGAAGATTGTTATTAAAGTTTCTCTTTTTACTTAGGTGAAAGAAGAAGGTAAAAAGGGAAAGGAGGAGCAGGAAGAGGAAAAGATATCGAGTAAAAGGGAGAAAGAGGAATATATATGGAGGAGAGATGTATATGTGTATACTAAATGTTTATATTTTAGTTAAAAAAAAGATGATATTAAAAAAGTATATAATGATAAATTTATGCATTGCTATTGTCGTCATTCCTTTCGTCCCATTCCATGATAGCATCCAGCATATCCATGATCTTCTCTTCATCACCACCAAAAATGTCTTTTATGGTATATCGACCATCAACAACAACACCTTCACGACCCATAAATTTAAAGGCGGCGACAATATTATCTAACATCATCATGCTTACAGAACCTCCCTTTTGACTTGGTGGTCTTCTTACAGTCTTGCCACTAAGAGACTCCAATAAAAGAATTAACGAATCGCCATTTCTAAACGCACCTGAAAGATCAATCGCACGTTTACCTGGAGGCAAATACTTGTTGATCCAGTCGATATATTGGACCCGGGTCAAATTCCTAGGCGATGGTGGAGGCAAATTTGCCGGTGGTAATGGCGGTGATTGAAGCGGTGAATGCATACCTTTGTGTTGCGGATCAATTAGATCTTCGTCTTCATCACTCATCAAAATGGAGGATGATAACGTTGGTGCTGGTGCAATGGGTCCTGGTCCATTACTATACATAAACTTGTCAGGAACATCTTGTTCATCACCCACAATATCGGCCAGCGTATCTGTGTGTGTTGTATGATGTGTTGGATAAACAGTGACGCCTGATTCGCGACTCTGTTGAGATGGAGGAGGATGTGGTGATAATCGATCCAAAGTCGATCCTTGTTGTTGACTTGGTAGCTGCCATTCATCATGTCGCTCAACGGGACTCAATGGAGGTGATCGTGTGGCTGCTTTACCATTTGGATGAATAAGTACCGAAGGAGGTCGTGGTCGTAGTCGTTGGGCAACTTCCAATGGAACAGTAGCAATATGATTGGATGACATGACAGGGGATGCAAAATCACGAGTAATAGTAGCTTTCATAAGAACTTTAATCCATGTCCTCATAGATTCTTTGCTGTCTGTGTAAAAGTAAAATGTTCGCTCCTTTTCATGCTGTGCTTTGAAGCTGTATTTGCCTGGATGGACAGTCTCGTCAGGGATGATACGGTAACCGCGTAAATGAATGATACCTTTCATTCGTACTTCCTTAGGACTCTTAAAGTAGAATAAGTTGCTTGCTTTGAGAACAAACCACCGCTTGTTCCATGTCTTGTACTTATCTCCTTGTTTATAGAGCCATCCTTCATGTTCAGGAGCTTTGAATACGGTGGTAGATACACGGTTCAATGCAAATGGGTCAACAGAAGCGACAGACATGTTTCGGTCGCGTGTAGCAAATGGATCAGCAGCAGCCATGGATAAAGTACGGCCATCCATAGGATGAAGAGGTGGGGATGAAGTGACTTCATGAATACTTGCCATTGGTTGTTGATGGGATTGTTGTTGTTGTTGTTGATAACCATCCATGGAGGGTCGTTCTTTTTCCAGACTATCCCTGCTTTTTTGTGATGGCATTCTTCCTGATGATGAACTAGATGACTTGGAAGAGGAAATTGTTTGAAAAGTATTCGATCGACTTACAGATGATGATGCATAACTACGTGGAGAAACTTGGCCTGTAGTCAAGAGAGAATCTGTAGGTCGTCTAAGACTATTACTACTTGATGTCGTGCTGTTATGCTGATTATTAAGCTCCGTGCTTGTGCTTCCAGCCTGTGGTGGCATAGGTGCTTTGCGAGGAAACTGATACATGCTATCGGAATCAATAGGGGAGCATGGCACAGATGTTGGTGTATCGGATTGTCGCTTCTGTTGTTGCTCCTGTGGGAGTCGTAATTGTTGTTGTGGTTGTTGAATCTCATCGCCTAACTAAAATTGTTATATATATGGTTTTCCTTTTGTTAGCCAAAAAAAAGGTTTCCAAATTCCTTTCTGGATTACTTTTTCATCGGTATAAGTGTAGGACTAATTTACCTTGTTGGTACTCTTTAACTTTTCAATCGCAGTCATGATCTTGTATCGTCTTCCATAAGCAGTGATTCCCAATTCTTTGAGTGAATCAATAGTTAAGCTTAATAAAATATCACCAGTGATTTCTTGTTCTATAATAGAGAAAATAACAACCATAATTGACCCGCCAATAAATAAGTTTAATTACGCTATTCATTAATATATAATTGAAAAAAATAATGAAGGAATATACAAGATAATAATAACGGGAAGTTGACGCAAAAGAAACTTACCAACAAAATTACTTGAGACATTATCTAAACCAACAGATTGAAGCCAGTCTGCAACTTGATCAATTGACCAATCGTCAATTTTTGAAGTGGTAGAAGTAGAAGGAATAAGCGGTGCTGACAATGATGTTGATGTTGTAATAGGGAGCGCTTCTGTTGTTGCTATAGATAATGAAGCTGCTGCTGATGGTGTATTATGAATAGAAGGTGTTGGTGATGATAAAGAAGGAGGCGGAGGCGGAGATCCAGCAGGTGGTGGTGGTTGTGGTTGTTGATGTATAAATGCAACAGATGGGGTAGTTTTAGGAATAACGTTTGTGGTTGTATTGGCTGTTATGGTATTGGATGATGTAGTTGCAGTAGTTGTATTTGTAGCCGACGATGTACTTGGTGTAATAAGATTCGTAGAAACATGAGTTATTGCATTGTCGATCTCATCTTCAAGGGTGTTACTCCCAGATGACGAATGTGCAGGGCTGAGTGCAGGTGTAGTAGATGGTCCTGGCTTAACATGTGTTGTATAATTCATTGGAAATAAACCAACTTGTCCTTGTGGATTTCGGCCCTAGTCATGGATTTGTTGTTAATTCATTATTTTATTTACTAAACAGAGTAAATTATTATACACAAAACTTTAATTTAATTTTGCTTTTTTTTACCTGCCACCAACCGTCCATATATTTCTCGTCTTTTTCAAGAACAATAATAGAATCCCCGGCATTGAATGCTATTTCGTCATCAGCTTCTGCTTCAAACGAATGAATGGCATATACAATTTCGTTTTGCATTTTATGTTAAAAAAGTTATTGATATTAATAATTGATATAAAAGTGCAAAAAAAAAAAAAAAGGAAAAGGAGAGGGAGAGGGAAAGAGAAAGAAAGGAATGTGAATATGAAAATTGAATAAAGTTCCCAAATAAAAAAAAAATATGCTTTTGCACTCGCGTAAAAATAGAGAAGAATGCTCTAAAGAAGAGTTATTTTTCGTATATAAACTCTTATATTTTGTCAGTCTGTGATATATACAGTAGAAAATAAAAAAAAAGAGGAGAAGTCAAAAAAGAAGGGGTTAGGATGAGAGGCAAAAGAAATTTATTATTCTTTTAGAGGGAAATGCCTTTTTGTCCGTGTCCTTTTCGAAGAAAGGGAAGAAGAAGGGAAGTTTATTAAAAAGGAGTGGCAAAAGAGAAAAGTGAAAAAGAAAGAAGAGGACATAACTTTCAATCAATAATATTTTTTTTTTCAATCCACAACATTGATCGGAGTCGTTTGCTTCTAACCTATTTGTCGCACCACTCTTGTCTTGTTTTCCATACTCGTTATATCTTATTCTTTTATTTGAATCATTTTTTTTTCTGTGTACATGTTACATCGCCTCATCGCTTTATTGTCTTCTATTCTTTGTGTACAACCCGGTTTTTTTTTCTCTTCATCTTTAAATCACCGAATTTGTTTATAATGAATGGCTGAAGGTACCAAAAAATAGAAATAAAGTCTACCCTCTTTCTCTCCTTCTGTTCCTGATGATTCCTTTTGTTCATAAGTCATTTATTTGCTCACGCAAAAACTGTCTTGTATCTCCGCTAACATACTGGTTTTGTTTCTGTTTAATTATTTTTTTTTGTTTCAGTTATATGTATTGCGAGTTGCCGATCTTCACTTTAAAATCATGGTTCAAGTACAATTTATGTATTTCTTGATGACCAACTCATGCCATAGTTTATATAGCAAATGAAATTAGTTTGTTAATATATTTGTGCTACACTTTAATTGAATCTTGTTACACAGATAAACATTGACCATGGTGGCCGTTCGAGGTCCTCAAATAAGCCATTTACCTCCTTTCTCTTTTTCTTTCTCAACAATACACTATTTGAATTTTTTAAGGTTAGTAGCAAAATTAAGATCCCGTTTAGTTATTTTTATAGGCAAAAAAAAAAAAAAAAAAACACCCAATCCCAGCAAGATGATCTGCTCAACGTGTATCAAGTGCTGAAAGAGAGGAACGTGATTTAAGAATTTTTTTTTTTTTGGTCTCTCATTTATTATAATTCGATAAAAAGTATTTAAACTTAAAAAACTTGTTCTTTTCCTTTCATTATTGTTGGCATGGATGCAGAATTACTTATGTAATTAACTTTAGTTACCATGTTACCCGTTTTATATTTTTTTAACTTCCCAAAATTTTTCATTTTCTCCCACTTTCCCCACGATGAATCCAAGAACAACAACCCACTTTATTCCTCTTCTCCCGACAAATGAAAATCATATCCAATGACTCCAGCACAAAAATAAATAAATGGGAATAGAACTTGTAAAAACAAGTACCGCGTACGTGATATAATAGTATATACTTAAATAAAAGATAATTAATAGAAGGTTCTGGATTACTCACGTTGTCGATTTCACATGGTGTGAATATAATGCGATACTATACATATGACAAAAAGAAAGAAAGACTTGTTGACCATCATCAGTTACTTTTTTTGGTAATGGAACTATATCTTTTTAAAACCTACAAATATGAATCTTGGTTGAGCTGTAATCTACGATAAGAGAAGAAAAACAGTATATTATACTTTAATATATAAAATATAAGCATGTAAATGAGAACAATATTACTATTACCGCAAAAAAAATTCATATCTTTTTTTCATTAATATATTATTAATTAATAATAATAATAAAAAGGCGGGGAATAATATATAATATACAATTGCCGAACTTATAAAATTTATTAGTTGCTATATTACTTTATTACAGTGGTGCTTTTTTTGGTAATACCTTATATAATATTATGACAATAATAATACCTAATGTTGTACAAAAAGAGAATAACGGATTTTCTTCGTTTCTCGGATTTTTGTGTAATGTTTATCTTTTTCGTTATGTGATTTATGTGATGGGAATTCAGTCATCAAGGTTAGAGAAAAGAAGGAGGAGCATTAACAATGATTTTAGTTTGATACGTATCAACAGCGAATATTATTTTGCATCTGGGACCCACAACAGTTAGAAAACTATATCAATCCAAAGACCAAAAAATAATCAGTTGCCGTTTTGCAATTTCAAAAATTATGTACATGTGAATGTGTAAGAAACAGAAAACATTATATCATGATTGTATAATGAATAAATCAACTGGGCAACCGTAGAAGATAACAAAGTAGTATATGGACCCCCTTTTGCCAAACATTGAAGTACGTGGGAAATTTTTACAATATTTTTTTTTTGCTTTTGTAACCTTTATGGTTAGAGTTGGATCTATTTGGAAAACAAAGTTTACATGCCCGACAAAATTTATGCTAAGCTAGCAATAGAGCTGTATTTCTTTTAAACAATAAGATAGTCGTTCCGTCATGCTGCAAAAATCCTTTGGGTAGATGTTAACATATTGCATGTGAAAATAGAAACATTGTATGGATTGTTACTTTC
This sequence comes from Circinella minor, assembly GCA_016758965.1. Taxonomy (NCBI): domain Eukaryota; kingdom Fungi; phylum Mucoromycota; class Mucoromycetes; order Mucorales; family Lichtheimiaceae; genus Circinella; species Circinella minor. Next base: position 136,269 of record JAEPRB010000074.1, on the reverse strand, counting down.
ACATCCCAGTACACCGAGTATTTGGAATTTATTTCTAAATTTACGTAAATGGGTTTTTTTGCTATGTTAGTTGCTCACACAACATTACAACATGACCGCAACCCATGATACACAAGTTATATTGTTGTTTTTAACTTACCATTACAGGTACTACGTACACAAAAAAAAAGGTGATGGTGCACAACACATACAATGGAGAGAAAAAAATTGCAAGAGACACTTTTTTAAATTAGTAAGGATAAGATTTTTTCACCTATGCGTTTTAGCAGGATTACGTTATTGATAAATCTAATGTACTGCTTGATAGCTCAACACCAGAAATTATATATGTTTATTAGCCCGTTAATATTATGTGCTTTATTAATCAACCGTTCTACTGCAATTCCTACTGAATTTTACTCAAGTTACTTTTTCCATCAGTCGAGTAATACTTTTTTGTTGACAAGAGTAACGTTCATCAAATAGATGCCCTATTACATTATTTTTAAATAAAATGATTTCATGGCTTTTTATATTGATGTGTGGTGGAGAACGGTGCATTATGTGGTACAGACCTAGCTATTCAAAGATACATGAGACCTATTCCATCCTTCTACGTACTAATTCCACTGTAAGCAAACGATCGCTCGGTAAAATGTGTCTGACTCATGTAATCTGTATTTACATAGCATTTTGCATTAATCAAGTCTTGTTACACATTTAATGGAATCAAAATAATATACATTTATAATTCTCAACATAACAACTTTACCTATTACTATGACTACTAGCATTACTGTACAGATGAATATGCACTGCTAGATTACAGTCGTTATAAGGTATACTTGCAGTTATTATCGCTAAATTGTTATTAACTTTTACAAATAATAAAATTGGGATCGGGCCACAATAACATAATGATCCTTTGTTATGATGGTAACTAGATATTTAAAGTTTTGTTTTGTATTATTTCTCTTTGAAAAAGTATGAGTCACTATAATACAGTTTATACACCATCCATTCCATATATAATTATAAAATATCAGCCGCGAGAATTCCGAGAATGTCATTAGCAGAATATCTTCAGTCTACGTCTATTATTTTTATCTTTACCGTTGCTGTTGCCATGCCGAAAAAAATAGACTTGAATTGAATCCGTTGGAAAATGTGATTTCATACGTAGTTATTTGATAGGCCCTGAACAGGCCGATAATTAACAATCAAAAAGTAATAATAAATAGTGTTTTCATCACTGTAAAAACGGCCAAAATAACCGCAAGTAGCAATAAGTATAAAATTTGTAATATTTTTGACACCAGTGAAAAAAGAGAATTAAAATAACTATAATGCCACGATTACGACTTCTACTTCAACATTATTAGTTTCATATAATGTATCAAATAAAAATTTATAGATAAAGGATTAAATGTGTACGTATCAGTGTAAAATAAAGATTATTTAATATTAAGAAAAAAATACACTTTCTAGAAAAAAACCGTGTAGATAAAAAGATGAAAAGTAAACTATCTATTACTTGCTTACGTAATTTATTCGTTTTTATTTATTAATACGTACATTAGAATAATATAGTTCAAGTGGAGAAAAAATATTATATTAAAAGTATTGTTCATTTCAACTGATTTTTTTTTATTTCATTTATTTGATGAGACCTTCAAGATTATTAATGATACTCAATTGAGTTTTCTTCTTTTTTGTTGTCACTCAGGACACGATCGATAAACATCTGCTTTGTATTGGTATGTGGATATGTTATATCCTGGGGTACAGGCATATCCAAAAATTTACACAATCGATCCCATCCTTCTCCTAGTTCCATGATAAACAAACGATCGCTTGGTACATTTTGCTTTACCCATTCTATATGTGCTTCATATTTTGCTTTAATTAAGTCTTCTTTATCATCCATCAACAACATATTTTCTTTTGACTCCTTGAACATTCCATCAAATATAATTGTCCGTGACATTTCACGAACCCGTTCTCTCGCTAGAGTTTCTTCATCCGTGTTACCAGGAATAGGCTTTGGATTCTCTATGACTTTAGCAACAGTATCTTTGATTGATGCGTACCACTTTTCTGTGTCACGGAGTGTTAAAATGATTTTTGCATTTGGATAATGTAGTATAAGACGATCAAGAAATCCTACGGTAGGCCTATAAAATAACAGGTTAAAGAACGACGGGTATTTTGTTCGGTTTCTTTTTGTGATTGTTTATAAACTTTAAAGGTAATATATACCAATCAACAGCAGCATCATAGTTTTTGTACATTGCATCCCAATCAACATCTTCGTTAGGATTTTCATAAGCTTTCGTGAACAATTCTGCTTTTTTGTTTTCTGTAGGAGAGAACATAACACGCATGTGATGGGTGCGGAATCTATTAAACATATATTATTATAAGACTAATAGTTAATACATATAGATAGACACACTTTTATTCTTAGACATTGTTTGTATATGATACCCAAGGGTCTCTAGCGCAGTTCTTAGACTATCTGTTCCTGTACGTCCAAAGGAGGCCCCGATAATTTGTAAAGGAGCCATAATAAACAGCAATAACAATGCTAATAAAAATGATGGTGATGATAAACGTGAATTTTTAATTTCACAAACAAAAGGGGGAAAAGTAAAAGATTTTAAAAGAGAAGCTATTTATGTATTTTTTTAAAATGCACAATACTGCGTTCTAATATAATAAAACCTTTGTTTAAAAAATGGATGCTAAAAATACTCCCTGTTCCATACTATAGGATCACTAATGGAACTTCAAGCAAGCTATTGAATTAGGGCTAAAAACAGTTACTCCGTGGAAAAACAAATATGCATAATATTTGCTGATGCATCGTATTACGTAAAGGCAAGCTATTCTAGCATCGGTTTCTTTTTTTTTCAGCGCATCACGTGTCGTACGTACATATAAACAGTTTATCAATACATCACCAAGAAAAAGAGCAACCAGCTTCTTGTTTGCAAAATTGTCGATGGTTCGCTAAATAGTACATATGACTGTATCAATTGATGCTCCAAAGTTGTTCTTTTCTTTTTTTTTTTTTAAAAAAAAAAGACATCCAAGACACTGGACACTAAATTCGAATTTTACTGTAATAAATTTTCATCTAACTGGATCTTCTATTGATCCGAGAAGTAGTGTATTGCTCTATTGTTACTTAAATGAAAACGAGGGTTATAATATTCGTGCATGTAGTAGGTGGTATACTTTTATATTACGTTTCAGGGAAAAAGTGAGTAAACAAATTAATGTCAGGTTTACATATAAGGATCTCATTTCCGAAAAAGCGAAAATGAACTACAACTCAGGTGTAAATATTATAATTTTTTTTAAAAAATGGGTTAGTGGTAATAACGATATTTGAAAAATACTAATGCTGATAAGGGTCTCTAGCATTATGCGAAGAAATGATTTAATATAATTATGACAAGGCTCAGATTATTACGAATTAGTTAGGTATACGTATCTCTCTAAAAAATAAGAAACTATCTTCTCTTTCATAAATTTACTGGAACGGTGTAGTTTGTAAGACTTGTTCATAAAAGCAAAATATGTACTTTTATTTTTATCAAGTTACGTACCTACTGTATGTCACTTTGTATCGCTCGGTTTCTATTAGATATTAGACTCCTATTGTTAATTGTATTTTCAATTTATAAATATCGGTAACTGTCAACAAATTCCTTGATACATAAAAGATGTTGAGCAATCGATAATATATATTTTTAAGGAAAGAAAGTAAAGTTTTGAATTGCATAAAGTAAACGTAATTATAAAGTTATCTGACGTGATAAGGGAGAGAGAACTTTAATAAAGTATACAAAACACCATGAAATCACAATAAAAACTTAATGAAATATATATATCACCAGATGGCCAAACAGAAGAGAAGTATAGAATAAGTTGTCATTGTGGCTCTACTAGTTAAGTGGTATATCAAAATGTAACCATGATGCTGTCATGTTTCCTTCCAATTTGTTTACTTCAAGTTAAGATACATATGGATAATTGTGATTTGAAACTAGGAGGAGAAGGTATAGTGCTATAATTACTTTATGCACTGATAATATTTTATTAATCAACTTGTTACTATTTTTATTCTCTTTATTGTATATAGTATTTTGATTGAATCTTATTTAGAGTAGAATATTCTGACTCGAAAATAAATACCCATAAAACTATTCATTAGCCGGATTCTATAAGCGCCGAAATTTTACCAGCATTTTCAGCAGCACATAACTGAAGTGGCTCAAAGTTGTGCGGGACCTTTTTCGCTTTCTTGTACATACAACATGTCACTAGCACTTCGTGAAGATAACTTTGTTGTGATTGATGTAGGATCTCAAGTAACTCGCGCTGGCATGGGTACCCATGACACAAATAAAACACCTGTTGTCGTACGTTTTCCCAAATAAATACATTAATTGTCATGGATTAAATAAAATAAGAAATTGATCCTAACGCGTTTTCGTTCATCGTAAAATATTTATTATTATTATTATTATTATTATTATAGGCAGTTAACATGTCAGATTTTAACTATCCATTAAAAAGCGACACCATTGTCTCTTGGGAAGATTTAGAAGCATGCTGGTAGGAATAAGACTTAAAATCGGTGAAGAGCTTTTCTTGTCAACAATCACAATAGATCTAAACTAACATATAAATGATATAAATTAGGCATCATATTCTCTTTAAGGAATTAGGCATCAAGAAATCGCGAAACGAACATCCTGTATTACTTGCTGTACCTACACAATGGTCAAAGTTTGAGCATGAACGTATAGCACAAATGTTTTTTGAACGATTCAATGTACCTGGTATATATATAGCACCACAACCCTTATTAGCATTGTATGGCTGTGGTGCTGTATCAGGTATTGCCGTAGATATTGGTGAAGAATCAACACGTAAATATTGATATAGAAACAAAAAAATATGGTTTGCTTTACTATTGAGGATAATTCTCTAATGTACATATAATATATAGAGATCAACGTTGTGATTGATAGTCTTCTTCAATCTCAAGCAACAATAACAGTTCCTGTGGGTGGTGTACATTTTGACGAATACTTGTTAAAATTAATGAAAAATGATGCAGCACTAGTAAAACAATTCGAGGATAAAGAAGGTATTACATTGGATAAAGAGTTTGCTCGATTTGTCAAGGTACAGCCAGGTGTTTGCAACGTATATGTTGGTCATGATGCCATTTCAAAAGAAAAAGCGGCTGCCGCCAGTGTTATTGAAAATGCAGCAGCAGCTGCTACCGAAGAAGCAATCGAAGATGATGTAGTTACAACAGAAAAAGAAGATGAAGACAAAGCCAAAGATATCCCTGAAGCTATTGAAATAGAATACAAAGGCCACAAGGTAAGTTTTTTTTTTCAGATTCTGTTATGTGTAAAATAAATAAAATATACTTATGTTTGTTATTCATATCCCTCATCTCTTATTTCGTTATTATCTGTTTTTTTTTCAGTTTTCAATTGGAGCATATCGTCATAAAGTATTTGATCCATTATTTGACTTGAGAATCATTGGAAATAATGGATTGAATATAATCGAAGGGATGCGAATTGCAGCATCACATTGTGAACCTCCAGAGATCAGACCTAAACTTTGGGAAAGCGTGGCATTGTGTGGAGGTGGATCACTCGTTTCCGGATTACAACCAAGGATAAGATCAGAAGTGGCCGATGAGTTACCAGTTTCAGAAAATATTGGCGATGCTCAACCAAGACAAGTAGGATTTTTACGGATACCAGATTATTTTACAGTATTGAAGGATAGAAAATATCGGAACTTGTGTACTTGGCTTGGTGGTGAGATTGTCGCAAAGGTAAGTCAATTTATTGGGTTATTCCTTATCTTCAAATGAGATTGTGTGACTAACTCTAAACTATTATTTGATATAGCTCGTTTTTATTGATGCAAAGAATTATGTTAGCAAGGTGGACTATAATGAAAGTGGACCTTCCGTGGTACATACATTCTTGTAGAGATAATGGACGGAATAAATAAAATATACACATAATTATATTTATTACTACTATTTTATTTTTGATTAGAAATTGAATACTATTGTATATTATTAGAGGCAGGAGGGAAAATCTGCGTGTTGATCGATCAATATATTAAAGGGGGTCTAAAGCCTTTCTACTTCAAAAAATTAATTGAATATTGTAATAGTAAATGATTTCACGCGTTTGTATTTACCTGGTCGATAAACAATTGCTTCGGTGTATCTACATAGTTCAGGGTGACTCATTAGGTGACTTCATTCATATATATATATTAATACACATGTGGGTTCAATCCATCATCGATTATCAGTTTATATATAAAAGAGAATGAGAATTGTTGTTATAGTCTTGTTCTTTTAATGTGTTTACCTTGATCATTAGCTGGGACTGAACAGCTCTTTACAAATAAAATCATTTACATCCTTTCCACCACATGTCTAGTTTTTATTTTTTCTAGAATTTTTCCATGTTTTTTTCTGGAACTCTTAGTGTTTAAAACTCTTAATGGGGATTATAACTATATAAAAGTGTTTTTGTGTTGTGGTTATATTTTGATAAAAAGGTATTCAGGGAAAAAAAGACCGATGATATGTTTTCAAGTTATTGTAATTAGTATTTAGGCAGCATTGACAGGTTATCTTTAATTACCCACCAATAGGAACTCCGCACATCTCAAAACCACGTTTTTTTTTTCTTTCGTTTCCTGATCAGTTCCTTTTTGCTTCTTTTTCTTTTTTCAAGAACCATGAGGTGGAGCTCGTTGTGCATAATGCTCAGCGTTTTGCTGGCATTATTGACCATTTCTGCACCATCAGTACGAGCATGGGAACAAGGTAAAGATTTCTATGTGTAGGAGGTGCGAGATGGAAATGACAACGAGTAGATTGTTTTTTTTTTTTTTTTTTTTTTTTTTTTACAATTACGCGATGGGCCTCCTTAAAAAACGATCTTGATAACTTACTTGTTTTCTTTTTTTTCGTTATACATAGCCGATTTTGAAATTTTCGATTTGGTTGATGAATTGGAGAAATCAGAAGGAAAAGACATTAACTTTTATAGCTGGCTTAATGTTTCTGTAAGTTGTTTTTATCATAGTCAAAGGGGAGAAAAAGAGGCAACATTTCTGATTTTTTTCTAATATACATGTAGCCTTCTTCTACAGCATCAGATATCAACAGAGCTTATCGAAAACTTTCACTCAAACTTCAGTAAGTTACTTACATTTTAAAAAAAGTATTTAATTAATAGTCTTTTCTCTTTCCTGTTCAACTAAATATGTATAATTATTATTAATTTTTAGTCCTGATAAGAACAAAAAAGATGTTCAAGCAAGAGAAAAGTTTGCACGACTTGGGAAAATTGTCGCTATTCTTCGGGATTCAGCCAAACGTGAGCGCTATGACCATTTCTATAAGAATGGTGTGCCACGCTGGCGGGGTACAGGCTACTATTATGCAAGATTCCGACCTGGTTTAGGAACCGTCATTGTATTCTTGATGTTGGTATCAGGAGGAATGCAATATATTGCTGGATGTATCAATTATTATCAAGAAAAAAAGAAGATTATTGGATTTGTACAAGATGCTCGTGCCGCATTGACTCAAAATGTACCCAAATCCCAAGGAGCACCTACTTTGGGACGCAGCTATGTGGAAGTGGGTGGTCGTGTATTACGATGCGAAGTTAAATCGGATGAATATATTATTATTCACACATCCAATGACCAGGAACCTGTTCATTTAAATACTAAATGGATTACAAAACCTACAGTAGCCAATAATGTTTATTTCATCAAATGGTTTATGCCTTTGTTCTACAAACTAACTGGTAAACAAACCCCAGAACCTAAACATATTGATGATAGTCCTGAAACAAGCGATCAAGAAGGAGTACAACAAGAAGATGACAAAAAGTCGAAAAAGAAAGGAAAACGTGGGAAACCAACAGTGGTGACAGGATCTAAAGTAGGAGGTCGACGTAGAGCAGTCGCTAAACCACAACAAAATTAGATTTATTAAATACAACTTTTTTTTCTTATTTTTCTTTTATTTTATATAATGATGTTGATCGCAGGGAAGTCTTTTTATTTCTAAATTACAGTTTGGGGTGTATGCGATAAGCGTGAATTGTGTAGTTAAAAATGAAATGAATAATGGAAGCAAAAGTTATGGGGAATAGTGTCTTGTAGTAGAAAAACATGCTAGTAAATTATTATATTGAAGAAAGAGAAGAAAAGAGATAAGATAAATGTGCAAAAACTATATATGTATATGTATATAAAAGGATAGTGTCTTTTTTAAGTGTATGTATGTAAAAGTGCATGTAAAGAAGTGTATACTACATGTATACAAAAATATATAAAAATCACCATCCATTCTTTTCGTTCCTGGTCTTGAGATATTCGAAAAGTTTGGCAGTTGTCTTCTCATCCTTCATTTGAACCATATACACCATGCTTGTTTTATCGTTTTCATTATTAAGAAGGAATGTTAAACGTTTTGGGTTGGTCTGTCGAACATTACTACTAATAACTATAGAACTAACGAGTCGGTGTTTACCGTTCTCGATGCACACGTGAGTCTTTTTACTTGGCAACTGTTGTGCTATGCGTATCACAGCACTTCCCATATTATTCCAATTAGAATGCTCTTGTTGAGAAAACAACTTTATTTTGCATTGCATTAGTGGTGATAACGTTTGAGGTACTTCTTCCAAATATGATCGAGCATCTGTTGGCATAGGTGCATCAAACAAACTGACCGAATGTAATACAGAGGGTGATGAATGTAATGAAGGAGCAGCAGTGTGAGATGTAGCCATAGAACGTTGTGAAGGTCCTCGTGCTAAATCCCCACCAGGCCCTGGGCCACCACCATTGCCTGTAGGTGAAGGGCCAAAAATTTGTTGGGATTCAAAATGAACACGCTGAAGAACACTTGTTAATTCGACAGCATCCGATCGTCGATCAAAATGAATTAAATAATTTTCTCTTTTCTCTCCCATAAAAACCGATATATTGACGTCAGAATTGCCTAGTTGTTCAATTGATGTAGTGGGTACAATCCAAGCGTTTAGATAGAGTTGACGGCTTTGTAATAATTGGATAGAGAGACAAGAACGATTGGCGTTCGTAGTACGGACATGTACTGCGCATGTTTCTTGCGCAGAAAACCAAGTTTCACCTTTCCAGTGAAATACTGCACACTCTCCGTGACTGTACAAGATTTGTCGTGTAGCATTTGCATATGCTCCAGGCTATATATACAAATATCATGATTGTTGTTGTTAGAATCTACATTATAGGTACTTTTGTGGAAATGAGTATATAAAGTGTCCAACAACTTACACTTTCTGGAGGAGATGACCCTAAATCCTCCAGACTATTTGACGGCATTTTATGTGAATCAAGCCTGGAAGGTAGTTGTTGACTTTGTTGAGACGTAGATGCACTAGAAGATTGACCAGGAGTAGGTGTAGATCGATTGTAAGGATACTGGGCATTGGATGAATTTGACATGCCAAGTTGTCCAAATTGTTGCTGTTGTTGACGTATAGAGGTTGTACGTAAAGGGGGTGGTGGCACTTGTCGTTTGGATGATGTTCGAGGAAGGGATGCTATAGGTTGCTGCTGTTGGTTATTTAGTGCTGAACCATTGGGTTCATTTCTAACAGAACTTTCAGGCATACTTCCTTTACGTGGAGGTGGGGCAGTAACAGAAGGAGTAGCGGTAGCCTCTGCTCCTTGAGGTTTTACTTGTTGCTCTATTGAGTTTGGTGAGCCGCGATCAGTTGCAAGTGTTGATGATGACCCTCGTGTTAATGAATAATTCGATGGTGATGACTTAGTCGATTCAGCAAAGGAGTCAACAGAAGCTGCTAAAGCTGCTCTGACAGATTGGAGACCATCGGGCGATTCTCGTGTTGGTGAGCTGTTGTTCAAAGATTGACTGGGTGATGGACTATTTCTAGCAGATGCCGTATCTTGTAATGACGAACGAGGAAGAAGAGGTGACTGGGGAACTTTTTCTGTTAACAAACCAGGTGATGTTTTTGTGGTAGGAGAGTGAAGTTGCTGTGAAAGTGGAATATCATCCTCTTCGTCATTGTCATCATCTTCAATTGTTATTCCAGTGGATAACGCTATTTGGTGCTTTTCAGGTTCAATAAATGTCATTTTCACAGGTGCTACTTCCATTTGATTGTTTTTGCTGTTACCGTTGCTATTTCTGTTATTCATTGTTAGGTTTTTTTGCTTTTTAATATCACTCGAGCTCTCAGGCATAGGAGGCACGGGTGGAATATGCGGTACATGAGGTTCTGGTTCTTCTACAGTAGTAGTAGCAGCCTTTTTGGAGCACGCTACATCAGGTAAGCTAGCTAGAATTTTAATTGATCGCGGTTGTATATTTGCTAAATCTTGACCATCAGAATCTGTCACAGTAGGGTTATCATTATTCATGTGATGATCAGAGGTAATATCTTTTGAACTAGGAAGTGGTGGTAATGGCGGTTTTTCTTCTCTGTCTTCATCATCACTGTCGGTAAATCGACCATCATAAAAGTCCATTATAGTGTCACGAAAAGCATTACGTCTAGCATGTGGTGACTCGTTATCATCATCATTATTGCCGACATTACTACGTTTCTCGTCGCCTGTTCCGGTAGAATATAATGCATAAACATCCGTACTTTTTACATTATTATGCGCGTCATCATCGTCTTTCGTAACAATGGATGACACTGTTGAATATGTTGTTGATCCTGTCGCTCGACTATTTGATGTTCTTTGTGGTATTTCCTTTTGAAGTTGTGATACACGTTTCTTAACCGTTGTTATTAATGGTGTTGGCTTCAAAGTAGATGCGCTCGGAGCGGATACAGAAACACCAAGCCAAGTATTACGTACTTCGCGTGAATCTGCTTTCATAATAACATGATGTGTTCCATTAACAGTAAACTGTAATAAATACTCGCCCACGAGTTCCCGCTCCAAGGACAAAGACTTTACTGATAATTGATTTACTGTGAATGGTGGAAACATCAACGTATAGTTGTGTTGTCGTTGTCGTTGACGTTGTTGATCTTGTTCTAGCTCTTTACAAAATGCTAATTCGGATGTTGTCAATGCAACTCGGACGTGAACCGGTATTTCATTTTTATGTTGGGGTAACATAACAAAACTGTTTTGCATTATCAATTGAACATCCGGTGCTTTCCACTGGAGTTTAAAGCGCTATAAACAAAGAAAAAGAAAAAATCAGTTATATGTTCTCAAAGTAATAGATGGTTTTTTGTTGACCTAAAAAACATCCTTCTTTCCTTCCCCCCTAAAAAAACAAAGAGTTTAGGATATAAACATACAATTCGCGTCCGACTGAAAAAATCCAAAACATGACTACAATCGATTTGGTTAACAAATGCTGTCAGTATACTTGGATCACATTCTATTGAAGGTATTTTCTCCTTATTTTGTTCCTCTAAACGTTTCATTTCTTGTCTTTGTTGTAATTTGAGTCGCACTTGTTGACGGTGTGAATCATTTAGCGAGGTTAATGTAGAGCTCTTGCTTAGTGAAATGTCATTTGGAGATATATTTATTAATGCATCGATCCGTTGGTTGGCACGTAACAATAGTTGATGATCAGGTCGTCCTGGTTTAGTGCATTCCAAAAGTCTCTAAATAAGCACCATTAGATTGTTAGGATAATAATAATATTTACTCGTGTTAGTTTATCTTTCTGAAATAAAAACCAAAACTATTACACCTATTTTGATGGCCCCCTTTCTCCCTCATCCATATCATATCCACTCCTCCTTTCTTCTATAGGTTTCCTCCATATTTTGACGGATTGGAAAAAAATGAAATATAAAACGGGAAACTCACGTGATATAATGCCTTGTAATAATATAATCGTTTCAATGGTGCTTCAAATAATGATTCAAGTGTGATGTTTGAATTAATATTATCCGATAAGTTCTAGAATATAGAAATTAATGGACGATAATAAAGGTTGAATAAGAGAGCTAGTTTCTTCTACTCCTTTAATAATAGCATCATGATAATAGATATATGAATTTGATAGTCAACGTACTTCTAAAAATCTATGGATGGAAACATTATTGGTGATTTCGGATCGTTTATTGAGGTTTGGAATGAAACTCCTTGCAAAATTTGAATATGGAATTTCCATGTCTTCAATCTAGAAACAATATAAACGTAGAGTTTTTTTAGTTGCTGATCTATTTTTTCTTCTTTCCACATCACATCACCCCTTTTTTTCAAAATCTTATTTTTCTTCTCCTCCCCAAGTAAAATGATGATAATATCTTATATCTGTATATCTAATAATAGCCCTATTGGATTATTATTATTATTATGATTATGGTTATTACCCATTGCATCAAAACATCTCCGAGTTCTTTCATTGCTTTATGGGTACTTGCAACCTTGACAAGTTTCTATTTTTAAAAAAAAGTTGGGTTAAACCGAGAATTGTCATAACTCACGTGTGTGTACCTTATTATAACTTGTTATTATTGATACTTACTGTATGAAATCGTTTGTTAACTTTTAATACATGATGTGTATACTTCAACAATTCAGAGAAATCAGGCGCAGCAGTAACCATTTGCTTCATCCATATAGATGCAATTTGCTAAGGTGTGGGTGTGTGATATAATGATATTAATAAAAAAAGTTAAACCTTTTTAGTTTTGATGTTACGGGTTTTAATAAAATTTTGGTAAAGTACTAATAATAGAATAGTAAAGTGTATTTTAAATGTTTCATAAAATTATTCTTATCATTTACAGAGTCAATAATTCTTAGAGTGTCCAGGTATGATTTTTCTGTATGAATAAGGTCAGACAGTGGATTTGACGATGTTTTTGGTAATGAATGCGGTGATTGAGCAGCACTAGACGCCATGGAACGCGATGAGGATGTCGATAACATGTTATAATAAGTTGCCAAGTAGTAATCAACTGTAAATGTATAAAATAAGAGAGAAAAGAGGAAAAAAAAGAGATAGACAGGTTTAACTGATTATTACTAGATTAAAAGGGTCCTTTTTTTTAAATGTTATTAGGGGCAACAAAAAAGTTATATGAGTGCGATCAAAATGGCGATCTCGAGATCGTTTGGCAACAATGTTAAATAAATCAAATATTTGAAAAGGGTAAAAAAAAGAAGCAAAAAAAAATTGAAAAGAGAAAAAGAAGACAAAGGGTCGGATTATGCTGCCATTGCACACTGCTCTCTTTACTCTCCAGATTTTTTAACCTCTTACAAGAGTGGAACAACTTTTTTTTCCAGATAAAAAGGTTACTGATCGTATATCCACTTGTGGCGGGCAAAAAGCAAATGCTGGATTAGGCCCAACCTATATTACATTACATGTAGTACAAAAATCGGTGTTTGTTAAACATCAAGGTCGATCCCTCACAAGGAAAAGTACATCATGTTTAACCCCATTTCGGGCTTACAACCATAACGTATCATCACATTTGAATTGTGTGTATCCAAGCAATAAAATAATAATCAAGTACAACCTTGAAATATATTACAATCATCATGGATACCGATTTTCAATATTTCCCTTTTATCCCTTACTAATCTGCCAAGGTCAAACTAGAAAGATTTGATGAGACTTAATAGACTATAAAGAAAAAGGTATGTTATTTTTCTTTCAGGGGAAGAGTTTAAAAAAAGGAAGTGTGAGAGATTTCATTTCCCGTAAAAACTTTGGTTTGAAAAAAATGTCCTGATATGGTAAAATTTACAGTATACTGTTATTGTTACACCAAAATATACGTTCATGAATACACTATAAAATAATTTCATCGAAGAATGAAAACGAAGAGAAGAGAAAGAGAGATATAGCAAACTAATAATAGTAATAATGCGCAAAACCTAATGACGTTAGCCTGCTTATTCACCAGCCTGCTGTTCAGCCATCGCTGTTGTGGCTTCCTCTATTTCATCTTGCATGATCTTTTTACGTGCCAAAGCTATTTTTGCTAAATCCAATCGATTGTGTTTCTTGAAAATTAAAGCAAGTTGTCGATCTCGATCCATCCGTTTACGAACATTCGAAAGATAAGTGTCCATATCCAGAACCCCTGTCTGAACCTGGATGATGAGCATGTTCATCTTGATATCCAATGATTGTTTCCTATCCATCAAATCTTCTTTGGTAGTTCCATCCAATGGTTTCTTTGATGCTAAGGCATTATTAGCATTGTTGATTTCATAATCTAATACCATGTTGGAAATAATACTGTCCGCACTATTCTTTTTTGTAAGTACAATGATAAAAAAAAGCGGAATTCTGAATGATCCATATATACACATATATATTTTGCCATTTTAGCGATTTTCTCACCTGCTTAATTCTTCCATTGCTTCCTCTAATTCTGTTTTCTCTTTAGAAGCTGATGCAGGCGGTGATACAGGTCCAGACGATGATAAAGTTTTATTATTTTCAACAGAGGGTGATAAATTAGAATTATTATCACTTGCATTTGCCGTGATGGTTGCAGCTGATGTAGAAGTAGAAGCAACTTGTTCGGGGTTCGTTTTACTTGGTGACGATGACGATGATGGCATCATCATATGGGTAGTAGTTCCAGAGGCTAGCCCAGCTGCTGCTAAAATTTCGCCCGTGTTCTTGCCAAACTCATCGATAATTAGCCATCTCTCTGAGCGTCTGACAATATCCTCGCCTGTGAGAGGTTCCCGTAAATTAATCTGGACCTCCAATTTGCCTCCTGTTTTCCGACGACTACCATCCGTCAGCTAAAATGTGTAATTTTTTTACTTAGTTTAATCGAAAAGTTTTTTTTTTTTTTTTCAAAAAATAAAAATAAAAATAAAACAGCCAAGCAAAAAGAAGAAAAAGAAGTAATTCAAAACTTTGTATACATTACATCAAATGTCCCTGAGATAGATGCTTTGGTTAAAAGTTGATCCATAGGAATCAATATTTTTCCCAAAGACAGAGGCCGTCGGAACAATCCATATGAATATCGATTATGAAACACTTCGAGAGTAAGACGTCTTCTTTGTAGATAACGAAGGAATGCACGATTCCCTCGGGCAATCGGGATCTGCACGGTAATATCAAACTCTAAATTTTAAAAAATTATTTCATAATGAATTTAGTGCTGCTCGTGAATTGTAAAGAAGCAATGAAAATACTTATTTTTAATGAGTTGCTTTTTATTTGTACATTTTTTCTTGTTATTATTACCTGGGTTAGTTCCTTTTTTTACTGCCGTTTCACCTTTACCTAATGCAGCTTGGGCTGTGTTTTCTGGTGGCCAACCACCGAAATCCCAAGTAACATAAGGCTCTACTTCGGATGCTATATCCATCGATTGTAATCCATTACCGCGAATAATCCTTAATTCCATTTGATTCACCGGTATATGATCCAAAATATTTTTATAGGTATAATCGACATGCTCATAATGTAGTTGTGGTGTCGTTGTTTGATTTTGATCATGACGAGAACGTAAAGAAACCACATCAGCTGTAAATGCTTGCTCGAGTTGTTGAAAATGGGCTTGGCTACTTCCTGATAATGTTTTACTCTTAGAAGCTTGTCGTTTATTATTGGAGGCAGATGACACTTGAACAGCAAGGTTGTGGCACACATCAATCTGATATGTCAATTGTGATTCCAAATGCTCCAATGTTGCTGCTGATCCTGATACCTCGACGTGTTGAATTTGTCGAATTTTACCATCGCCTAATGTCATATCGGGTTTGGATGGTAATTTACGTCGAATATTGTCTAAATCAGTTACTTCTCCATTTTTCACTTGGATACCGATGCGTAGCAATTCTTTGGATACTTTTATCATTTCTTTGGCAGCTATCAAATTACCAAGATCTTTGTAATAATGTGCTGCTTCCTTGTGCTCCTTTTGTAATTGTATGATATCCTGAAGTAATTGTCGTGAATCCTCTACTGTTGATTGTGAAAAAACATCCTTTGGCGTAGGAGGAGACGTTGGAGTTGATGCTGATGCTGATGACATTGATGGTGATGATTGTGTTCTAGTATCTGTAACGTTAGAGGAGATTTTACTTAATGTATGTTCATGTGTTCTTTTATCGTTGTCTACGCTCAATTTTTCCGGAGATGAAGATGAAGTAGGAGATGCACTTTGTATATCTTCCATTGGATCGATTACTTTTTGTGGGTGAAGTGCTTGTTGAATTTCCATGAGTTCGCTATATTTTTGAGCAAGTGCTTTAGATTTGCGTAACAGCTCGACAGCTTTCTTTTTATCACCTTGTCGTTTGGCTGCCAGTGCTTGTTGTTGGTACTGTTTAGATTGTCTTTGAAGTTCTTCTATATCAACCCCATCCTCTTCCTCTGGTTCTTGTATAGCCATATTATCATCCTCATCCGGTACTGTATCCATTTTAGTTTGGGTGGTGGTATTTTTAGTAATAGTAGTGGTATAAGTAGTAGATGCTTCTTCTACTGACTCTACAATTCGCACTGGTTCAGATGATGATGGTGCATCTAAAAGATAATTAGTAGCTCGCTCAACGTCACCATCATGTTTGGTAAGTGCATCTTCCGCGTGTTGCTGCGAGAATCCCATATTCATTAGTTGTCTTACTGAATTACATGGAGCTTTTTCTTGTTGCTGTTGTTGCTTTGGTTGTATTCGCTGATCCATACTATGACCTTGATCTTTATTATCCATTTGTATATCTTGTCCACTATCCTTGGTTAAAGCCGATAATTCGTTCTAGCAAAACAAATGGTTTTGTTTTAGTTTCAGAAAAAAAAAGCAGCTAATAACTAGAACGAATGCTCACGAGTAAAGTAGGATCCGAAAAATCAGCATCATTTAACTCCACTTCCACATCTTCACCACCTTGAGCAAGTGCTGCATAACTATCCAAATCCAGATCTTCAATATTACCGCGTTGTTTTCTCTGCTCTTTCAGCTGACGTAGGTGTTGTTGTTCTTGTTTAGTTTTCTGTTCTTGTACTGCCTTGGCTTTTTGCTCAGCTAGTGTTTTATTATCACCACCTGAAGAAGTTAATTCTTCTAATTGTCGCTAAAAAAGAAAAGCAAAACACATACATGCATACAAGCGTACGGGCATGATAAGAAAAAAAAGTTATTCCTTTACGCATAAATATTGAAAATGTGCTTATGTTTCAAATGGATTGGATTATATATTATTTACAAGTAATTCAGGGTCATTGAAATCTGTATCGTCATGGTCGTCCTGGCTTGAGTCAGGTAATGGACTATTAAGTAACTCATCGAGATCATTAATATTAAATTGTTGTTGTTTTTGCTGACTATTGGTACGTTTTCCACCGAACATTTCTAGTCTTTATTTTCCTCTTCGTGTTGTTGCTACGTGGTTGTTAGCTTTTGATATAACAGGATATCTAGTAAAAAAGAAAATTTAGAAAAGAAGCTCGATAGAAAAAAACTCGGTAAAAATAGTTCCGGGGCAAAAAAGGGGTGTTGTAAGTTGTAAAGCTCAGCTCTAAAACAGACAGGCTTTTTTATGCAGCAATCTATTATGTATTTCTTGAAAATACAAAGCTCTCTTTCATAGTTGATATTCTTATAAAAAATTCACTTAATTACATTTTTTAATTAAATCCTTCTTTGTCTTGTGATATGCTATAAGCTTAAGGAGTGTTTACGATTTTTCGGATGGCTCAAATATAGACAAAATTATTTTTTGGTGTAGCAATGATGAACGATGATAATAAGACGAGGACGATCTCTCACAGCCTCTTTTTTATTATTTAACATATAACTGCTACACTGTCCATCGATGTTGACAACAAGGCTGTCAATCTCAAATATAAGTTGTTGGCGATATAAAGTGTGGCTGTGAACTAATAATACAATTTCTTTCTCCTCTTCTTTTCCCAATTATCTTTTTAATATCGTTCAGCAACTTGTCTCTTAACATAAGTGAATCTTCAGGCCATTGAACCAATTCAAAATCTTGTTCCTTTTTTTTCTTTTCAAACACTGAAATTAGTTGACTTGATGGCAAGCGAGCATACTAATTGTATTACAATTTCATTCGACAATCAGAAAAAATTTCTTAGTCCATTACCCAATGAAATTATACAGGACATTATTCTCTACCTTGACAAATCAGATTGTATGCGTTGTATGCAAGTATGTCGTTTCTGGTTCAACACTATCCCCCGGCACTTTCAAGAACATTGGTCTAATTTGAAACTATATAGACATGATGTTTATTCTCATAACAAGCTCTGGTTACAATGTATTGGAAGTCATATAAAAAAGGTTACATTTGATTGGTTTCACAAACAACATGAAATATATAGAATCATGGATTTGTTATTCGATAAGCGTTGTCATAATATTGAATCATTAGGTAAATATGATTTTGGATTGTAGTTTAGCATTCATTACATGCTTTAGAAAAGTTTATTAGTGTAATAATGTCGTTATTTTTATTTTTACAGAGTTTTCCCAGTGCACTATGCCTGATAACGTTGGTCTCATTTACCTTTTACAACATCAAGAACTGATTCATTTAACAGAACTTAAGCTCATTCATCATTTCGCAAATGTCTCGTTTCTATCACTGTTGCAAGCGTGTCCAAATCTCACTCATTTTACGTATACTGCATCATCTATTGCCTACAATAACGGTTTATACGATCAAATACCTGTTGTTAACGTATCTTCTCTTCTTAAAAACGAACCATCACCACGAATAATTCACCACAATACGTTTTTCCGTTTAACATATTTGAATTTAGATGCTATTATGGATAAACGAATGCGATTAGAGCCAATACTACATAAATGTCCCAATCTTCTATATCTATTGTATTCCAATGGATACGCAGAAAATCGTATCGCATCTTATGATACAACGATTATAAATTTGGATGACCTTTTTTCAATATGGTGTCCAAAATTGATTTATCTACAGACGAATTCGCCACTTCCACCATTTCTAGAAAATTCCCCATGGGAACGGGAGTATATAAAAATGGAAGATAGTGCTTTAATCAGCAAAACAACAAAAGTAAGATGCCAAGAAAAAGGATTACGCTATTTACTTATTGGAGAAAAACAAGGTTTTGGTCCAAACCAGGTCATACCACATTTTAGACGTAACCATGTCACTCTCGAATATGTGTCCATTAGTAGCTATCATCAACAGCCGAACCTGGTGAATTGGTCACCCATGTTTATGTTAAATCCTAACGATCAACTAGTTTTCTTACAATTACGCATATTAATCTGTGATCGTATCTTGATAGAAAACGCTCCACTTGTCAGTCTTCTTCGGAATTGTCCGAAATTAGAACATTTGGCAGTCAAAGTCTTACATAATTCACCTATAGACTTGTTGGATATTTTACAATTTGGATCAAGACAATTGAAACGAATAAATTTGGATACAATCAAAGCACAGGAAGAACCACGGCAAAATAATGATGATGATAATAATAATAACAGCAATAGCAATAGCAATAATGAACAGCGACAGCGACATTTTTCAAACCTAAGTACACGCGGATGTCAAATTGAATATATACGTTTGTTTAAAGTATATAATGTAACCAGTACATTATTAGAAGGAATCGCGGAATTAAAAACGATTCAACATCTCGACATTACTTTTTCTTCATTATTTGCTGCTTCTAATGATCAGACCGATAATCATGATGGGTTTTCTCGGTTTGCTGAAATGCTCCATAAGACACGTATCAAGTCGTTGGAACTGGCTCAAGTCGCATCTGTATCTTACCCAACGCTTGTCGCATTTGGGAACCTTTGCAATATAGAAAGTCTTCGTATAAGGCGATCTAAGATCGGCAAAACATTACAAGTACATGGTAACGGTTTGGTGCAAATGATGAATACCACCAAAAGTTTAAAATATGTTTATTTTGATAATTTACAATTGTTCGGTAATGATAATGTCAGCAATGATGATGATAATGGGTTGGATTTTCTTAACAAAGAAATTCATCGATATAAAGCTATAAAGAAGGATTGTTCCAGATCAGCAAATCGCAATACCGTTATATTGAAACCTATAGAATAATGTATGTAGTATTTTACTCGTTGAGCCAATTTCACTTTGTAGTAGTAGTAAGCTATTTTTATACTTCTATATTTACTAATAATAATAATAATAATAAAACGTCAACTCCGAGTGATCTTTACCAATTCCATTGCTTTAGTTTGTATCAAGAACAAAAAGTCTCGTACAGTATATCAAATTTGCGTTTGATTTGGTGTAATAGATGATAAAATGAAGAACCAAATAACATTAGACAACTTATAATGAACCACTTGATGATAAGTACGAATATTTGTTTATAAAATCCAAACACAAATGTAAACTTTATTGACGATATCATCAGTTAAATAAGCGTGTAATTGGAATATACAGGTAACAGTATGACTTTAGAAAAAAAAAACCAGAAATCTGTAAAGAATCTTCATTGGTATTAAGTCTGTTATTTTTTCTAAACAAGTTATTTTTTTCAACCGTTAAAAGCTATTGATTGTATAAAAAAAAGAACTATTTACGTATCAATATTGATAATAATAAATTTTAGAGTCTAATGTAAAAAAAGAATACAGTAGTCATCTCACAAGTAGGGATATGCTAACTTGTATTTCAAAACAACCAACTTCGTTTTTTTTTAAGAATTCAAAGCATGATGTGAAGTGAATTTTATTGACGGCCACTGCAATTTCATTACAAACAGATATACGATGACTATTTTTAAGGACCTGAAATGTCATTTGCTAAGACTTGGACGTGACTCGAACGGAGGACCTGGTGGTATTGGCTTCTTCTTACTCCAGGGCACGAGGCCCCAACCAACTTAGTGTACGAGGTGCTTCCCTTTTGTTACACAAGACCGGGAGAAAGGGAACCCTAATGCAGCTCTTAAACACATATTTTTATCCTTCTTTTGTTTCCTCTTTGTATATTACATATTATTATTTGGTATAGTGATAAGAGAAATAATAATAATAGTAATAATAACAATGAAATTTTCCATGAACGTTCCTTCTATTACAACAAACATCAATATAGATCGCTCCTTAAATCAGCTTGGTTTTTTAGCATTACCGGCCGACATTATACTCACCATTTTCACCAATCTCAACAGATCGGATGTACTGACAAGCATGACAGTTGCACAATCATGGTATATTGATGTTCCACAGTACGCACAGCATATGTGGACTTACCTAAATTTTCACAAGCTTGAATTTTACAAGAATAATAACCGTTGGAAACGTTGTCTGGGTATTCATGTAAAGAAGGTTATATTTGATGCGATAAACAAAGAGCAAGATATAATGTATATAATGAAAACATTATTTGTTAGTGGGTGCCATGGTATCAAATATTTAGGTAACAATTATTTTGTTTATAAATAAAATATAATGAAACAATTTCACAGCCACACATAAAGAAAAAAAAGGGGAAAGAATTCGTTCATTGCTTTAAACCATCTATAAGCAACAATATAACGAGTACATATTGATGGCCTTTTTTATCAATATAAAAGTATCACATTCCAGCTTATTAAAGTTAAGTTTCTTTTTTTTTGCATAGAATTTAATAATTGTACATTATTTTCAAGTGAAAAATGTCAATTCATCGAACAACTAAAACAACTTACAGAACAGCTCTTGGAATTGAAATTTATCAGGCACCCAACAAATCTTCCATTTATCCGTATATTACGTAACTGTCCAAGCCTTTGTAGATTTACATATATACCAACAGGAGATGCTTACAAAGATCTATTGTATGATACAGAACCCATCGTTCCAGATGAACAACATGACAATAACATATTATTATCTCAACAGCAATCCACGTTTCACACCCTCACTTATCTGTGCTTAGATGTTTATATGCATAAGCAACGGCTTGAACCCATAGTAAAGAAATGTCCTAATTTACTATACCTCATATGCACGACGGGGCTATTAGGAGTTCATCAAGGATTTTCAATAGTACCTGATTACAATACGAATATTATTGACCTCAACAAACTGTTCAATACATGGTGCCCAAATTTGACATTCCTACAGAGCAACTGCGATTGTTTTACAAGTTACCGGCAAGATTGGTCAGAGTGTATTATTATAAACGATGGGGAAGAAAACAAAATAAAAAGGATAGAAGGGGATGGAACAGGAATTCAACAACAACAGCAACAGCAACAAAGAGAAAGAAAAGGAGGTCTCCAATACTTGTATACATGTGAAGCACAGGGTTATGGACCAACACAAATAGCACCACACATTATACAAAATGCGAGTACATTAGAATCCTTACTTTTGCATGGAAGATACTATCACTCTCCGCTTTATACAGCTCGTGAGGACTGGTCGTCTATTTTTCTGAACCTTACGTTCCCCAATATACGCAGATTGGAATGTTGTGGAATATTACTTGATACATTTTCCATGACCTTGCTTTTAGAACGCTTACCCGGTCTAGAAAAACTTGCTATCGATGTCAAAGATATGAGTATCCAAGTATCGAGAACACTCAAAATTTTGAATCGATTGACACATATATACCTCTCCAATACTCATTTAGTATTCAACGTTGGTAATAGTACAACTGGTAGTACCAATCATGATGATTCAGATGCATCCATACGTCTTTTTAAAGAATTAGCAAAGCGCGGATCACAATTACAAGTCATAGAATTGGATATGATGCCACGACCCGCGACCGATCAACTATTACAAGCATTTGCTTATGTTGATACTTTGAAAAAGCTTCGTATTGAAGTCAATGGAGATTTACTATCAGATGAAGGATTTACACGATTTGCCGAGTTACTGTCTAAGAATACAGTCATTGAATATCTTGAGCTCAGATACATTGCATATATATCTAGATCAGCATTAGAAGCACTGGCTAGATTGAAGTATTTGAAAACATTACGTATGTTAAGCCCTCGGGGTGCTGGAATCCCGTTCTATGCTGATGGTACAGGTGTATTGCGGCTATTACGATGGAGTACAAGTTTGGAAAATATGTTCTTTGATAGCATCAGATTGTTCGATCCACCTGACAGCATCAACAATATGTTGAAGCGCCAAACATTCAAGTATGAATTAAAAGACATAGGGGATTATTTTATTGACTTTATGCAAGTTGAGAACTATGTTACACTTGGTCTCACTGATAGAGATTGTAATAACGAGAACGCTGATTCATAAACATATATATTGTCTTTGTTGACTTTGCTCTCTTTTTATGTACACTGTTGGCAGCACTACAATCATATTAGATATCCATATACATAATTTCTTATAAAATTAGACTGTAATTTCTAAATAAATGCTTTATTACTAGCTTTTATCAGCCATAATCTCAGCGAGAAATTTTTATCTGTTACTTTTATCTGGGTTATTACGTATCTACATTGTTTAACATTATGACATATTTATATGTCAATCTAAGCGTAAGTGCCTGCTGATAAAGATGGATTTTATTATAAGAAGCATTGCTTAAAATCAGTGACTCTTTATTTGTATGTCTCTTGATATATGCTTACATACCACATTTAGTGCCGCGAAGATTACAACAGAGCACACTATGATAAATATAAATATAAGAAGCTAGTTCGGAAAATTACAAATAATAGATAAGATGAGTAGATGATCAAATGTATATCCATACTAAACAATAGTTTAGTGTTGGAATTGATTTAATTATGCAGGTATGAGTGATGATGGCTGGCTATTCATGGTGTGTGCTGCTGATGATAAAAATTGATTATAAATCATTGTCACTTCGCTTGTTCATACGTACATATTTTTTGATAGAAGTATATGTTTCAATATTGCTGCACAACACAGGGCACTAATGTTCTGTCAAATTTTCTGCAAAGTCTAAAAGGAGGATGAGAAGAAAAGAAAGACATTATATGTTCCCAAGTGAGGTTTTATTTTTATTTGTATTTTTAGAAAAGGCTTTTCCGCAACAGCACTTAAAACGTCGACAATATATTACCAGTAATCTGGATTGGATACAACTATATAATAGCATCATATATTCTTTTGGTACAATATACAATAAGAATTTAATTTACAATAGTGAAGAGTATGTTTGAAGGATATGAAAAAAATAGTAGTACATGACAAGGGAATGATATAAAAAATAGGAAGTAATATATCATGATTGAATAGGTTAATGTCCCTTATTTGACTGGCTTTACCAACAAAGTCATATTAGGCGAAGGTC
This sequence comes from Circinella minor, assembly GCA_016758965.1. Taxonomy (NCBI): domain Eukaryota; kingdom Fungi; phylum Mucoromycota; class Mucoromycetes; order Mucorales; family Lichtheimiaceae; genus Circinella; species Circinella minor. The sequence continues at coordinate 111,939 of JAEPRB010000074.1, read as the reverse complement.
GAAGAGTAATTCGTTGTGCTTTTGTAGGGACAAATCCAGGCTTTTCAAAAAATTGGAATTTCATTAACAAAACTGATAAAATAATCTTAAGTTCGATCATCGCGAAACGACTACCAATACAAGATCTTACACCAGCCAGAAACGGTAAATACTCATAGGGTCCAGCCTTGGAAGCATTTTGTTCATCCCATCGACTTGGTCGAAACTCTTCTGCATCCTCGCCCCACAAATCCTTGTTGTGGTGACTAGCAATAATAGGTAAAAATATAATAGTGCCTTTAGGAATGAAATGGTTTTTAAAAACCATATCTTTGCTTGCATAGCGCGTTGTTAATGGAACAACAGGGATCAAACGGGACGTTTCGCGACAAACGTTGTTCAATAAATGTAAATTGTTGATATCTTCATAGGATGGAATGTTAGCTTTGTCAAAACCTAGTTCGAATGGATTATCTTGAAATACAGGGTCGTCCGTATTCACGTTTTCGAAAAGAGGTGTCACTTCGGCACGCAATGCATCTTGGATATCCTGGTGTTGTGCTAATAACCATAAACACCATGACAATGATACAGCAGTTGTTTCGTGACTGACAAAAAACAGAAAAGTTAGAATACTATTTAAACTATGACTTTTTTGTATCCATCTCCATATTTATTTACCCAGCAGCCAAAAATGTGAGACATTGGTTTCGTAATTCTTCAGCAGTAAATCCTTGCCCCTTTTCGTCATCAGAGTTCCGAATCATCAGTGATAGCAAATGGTTATTGAATCCACCACTCTTGGTTGTAGTCTCATTAGCACGTTCAATACCAAGCTGTACAATATGTTTACTTTCATCATGTAAAGTTTTGAAGGCTCTTTCCATTTCAAATCTGCGTGGGACTGGTAAATATTGTAAAAATGGGAAAATTTGTGTCAAAAACATCAATATCCCCCGGTCGGATGGGTCAAAAATAGTTTGATATGCCCAACTTAATTTGTTGACTTTATCAGTGCCATCATATCGAACCGCGTTGAATTCTTGTCCAAAGGCTCCCAAGCCTATTTCGTCAAGTGTAACGAGCGAAAGACCATGTGAAACAACAACTTCTACAGCTTCATCTGGTCTAGTCTGTTTTGTTTTAATTTCGCTCATCCATTTTTCAGCAAGTTGGACAGGTGGTACGAATAAAATAGGCGTCAACTCTCGAATAGCTTGGAGAGAAAATGCAGGATTAAGCATCTTGCGATGACGACGATGAACATCACCCTGGGTTAATTTAGGGTAAAAAAAATTAGTCAATTTATAATGTTCTTTTATAAATTTCGACCGAATAATCATGATACTTATAATACCACTTTTATGTCCAGATAGATTGAATGTATTGTGAATTGGTTACCTCTGTAACAAGCAAGCCGTGACCAAGAATTTGACCAAGAAATTTAACCCCTTGTGGTGTCTTTGTATAATCATATACGTGCGTCGTCAAGATTTGCTTTAACATTTCAGGATCAGTAACCGAGAGACGAGGCTGGTTCCATGGTCCATAATACCTTACAACACCTCCATATTTTTCTGCCCACCTTTTATGCGGTACACCACTCTGATTTTTTCAGGTCCAAATATGCAGTATGAAAATTAGTTTATATACATATCTTTTTATATATTACACTTTTCATAAAACATTGCTTTAATATATGGTTTTTTTTTACCTCTTCAGAAAAAATTTCTCGAAAATTTCCCAAGAGTGGGAACCAACCAGTAGATGGGCCAGGGATTTTGTTTAATGGATGAAGATAAAGACGATATATGATGTATTTTGATACAGCGTAACTAATGAAACCAGTTATACCTGCACTCAATAATATATTCTGGAGAGATACTTCTGTATTGACATAAGGAAGTGTGATACGGTCACCAAGTCGTTTTTCGACAGTTTGAATAAGCTGTTGTGCGTTTTCAATATATGCTGACAACATGAAGAAAAAAATGAGAGTGAAGAGACGGAGAGAAGATAGAGCTTTTTTTGTAATGAAAAAATGACTTGGGGTATAAATACGCAATCTTATTTGGTTCCTTAAATGGTAAGTTGACGACAAGACTACCTTATTTGATTCAAATTAGCATTTATGTGTCCGATCTTTCTCCATTTTTTTTTTTTTTGAGTAACCACTATAAACAATAATTAAATTATCAAAAGAATAATATTCTATGCCTTTTTCTTCAATTAAATTAACTTTCTTACATTGTATAATTCGACGAACGAATAAAGGAAAGAAAATTTATGTAAACAAATATTACCAAATAGGAAAATAATTCGTATTATCGCTTTTTTTTCTAACCCGTGCAACGACAAAAACACTATGATAGCTACCTACAAAATAGAACAGTAAATAATACGTTCGCCTGTGAAAAAAAATGTAGAATGATCTGTCACCAAAAAGTGTTGTTTCCCTGTAACGATAATAAACTTGGTTCGGCACAGCACGGTGGTTCAATTTATGTGTCATAGATCAAGCAAATTGGCTTTGTTTACGAATATGTACATATTTTGCAAAGAAATTATGGTCCCTCTATTTATAATAATAATCAGTAACAATGCAATTGCGTGGATGAAAGACTTATGATGTGTCGTGTAATACTTCTCCTGTTTGTATTACCATCGGCGGTATCTGTTCCATTGTCTTTATTTAGTAGTCCGGGTATTGGGTGATCATTGCACCGAACATTTTATGGTGTAACACCAGAGATACAACAAACAAGATATATGACTCAAAAATATTCATACGTGTAATAGATAGTTAACTATACGACTAAGTCCAACATCCGAGCGCACGTTATGTAGTACTCCAGTAATAATGACAACAGAGATGATGGAAAAGTTTATTATTGGACTACTACTTTAAAAATAGTAATGATGGATGGACATACGTATGGACGCATATGGTAGTTAAAAATAATAATTGTATGAAGTTTGCAATTAATTATATAATGGAAGAATGATAGATTTTTAAAAAATGATACTCTATTTTAACAATTATACATGAAAAGCATAATTATCATATAGGTCTTTAGGTGTTGAGCCTGGATATCGTAGATAAGGTGCTAGAAAGAGGCGCCCTGTTACAGACAAGAACATTAAATGACACAAGACACAAACAACTCTTGTTAAGCCGTGAGGATACTGCTTTGACCATGTTGCCCAATCACGTATTGTAAGTTGGATCCAAACAGCAATTCCTTGTAAGGTAAAAAATGCCAAATTTTCAAGTGTCATTTTTCTAAACATGGAAGTAATGATAAGCTCATGAAAGACACCACTAACAAAAAACGCCAAGAACCCCATTATGTTTTTTGTTAAAAAAAAGGATGATATCCGCTGTTCCTTCTTATTTTCAGTTTTCGTTTTTGTCAACTTTGTATCTTTATTGGTAAAATCTTCTTTTATACTTCGTACAAATATAATATGATGGAGAAGATTTCGTACCGCTCGATTCCATCGTCGACTAATTGGTATATGTCTAACATTGTCAGAAAAAAGATGATTCCAAGCTCTTTCTCTTTTAACTACTGTCTTTGATTCATATACATTACCTCCAAAAATCTCTTGGACTGGATGCTAATATAGGTGAGTTGAAAAGATCAATCAGTGGTATACCCAACGCAAATTCTTCAATACCCATTCCAATATCTATTATTCCGAGGAAACAGTATCCTTCAATTCCATATAACATTGTCAAGGTCATACTTTTCCAGTGAAACCATGGTAATGATAGGATGTATGCATTATTTTCAGGTAAAAATGGTTCAATGCATCGGAATAAGAAAATCCATTTGATTGTGCCACGTATGATTTTAATACAGCCATGCCAACGATTTTCACTTTTTGCTCCACTATTATTGTCGCTTGTTTTTCCCTCGGCGCTTATTTGTCGTTGTTGTCGTTCTTGATCGATAACTATAGCCATAAATGTGACATATGCTTCTTGTAAGGTAATGCGTTCCAAAGGCATTGTTGCACCATAGGCTACGAAGAACCAAGGCATAGCGGCAAAAAATAGATTAGCCACAACATTGGTAGACACAATTAATTGAGGAATTATTGCATGGATTATTGCCAAGATGACCCGTAATTGATTAGACGAGATTATTGATATTCGACTTTCATTCTTCAATATGGTATAGCTGATTGAAAGTGTTATAAGATAAAATATTATCAACTGGAAACATGGTAACACTGTTGGTTCTGGAAGGGTAAAATCGATACATGGCTTAATGCCACCCAAAGGTAAGGACATGAATATATTTATATATATCTGTTACAATGGGAGTTTCTAAGGTAAAGAAAAGAAAAAGAACAGGCTCTTTTTATATATCTGCGGGTAGAAATGGGAAAAAAGAGGAGTACATAAGAACAGGGCTCAGAGATGAGGTGCATTTGGGCACTCCGAGCAGCGGACCTGCATCTCTTGCAGATGGTGGTGGTGGTAACTAGGCCATATGTTTATATATGAATCGCATTCATTATTAAGGTGTGCTTTTGTAAAAGTATATTTAAGATACGACTTATCTTTAAACGCTACTAACTGAAAAAGTGAGAGGGCATAAAGCGGATGGAAAAAAAAGCTGCGTATTATGTCATTTGTCGGTTTTCTGATCATCAATAACCTCTCATGTGAATGAAAAAAAAAGTATATAGGCTTCTAATTAGTTTTCGTAAAACTTCCACATTATAAAAACATCATGTACATTATCAAGTGTATTGATAATCTATTATAGTTTATAGTATATCATTGACTATTTACAGTATACCTTTATCTTCAATGATGTAATGTACTATTTAAATCCATTGTCATGATAGGCGATATTAATAATATGTTCACAGAGAACGATAAATGTTTTTTTTATTGTAATTTCGACAACAGAAATAAAAGTTACCTGTACGAATAACTTCTTTTTTGTCAAATTTATATCCAATTACTTGTATCACTATCTTGTCATTATCAATTAAAGAAAGAAATCTCTACTTCAAAGAAAATGAGAGGAGGTTATCAAAGTTGAACAATGAAAAAGAGTACGATAAAGAAATAAATAAATTTAACATGTATAAAACTTTTTAAAATAATATTCAATGTGAAGAGTGAATGAGCAAACAACACCAGGTTACCCATGAAAACGTTACTAAATCATTGAAATCCAGCCAATAGTAAACTTGCCATCATCAAAACTAACATCTTGAGCAAATACCACTAACTGTTGCAACAATTTATCTAGAGTCATTTTCCAGAGTTTTTTTCTTCTTCACAATAACATTTATTATTATTTGATGGCCCCGTTAGTTCTGGACTGGAAAAAACAATTAAACTACTTGAAAAATTAGTCCCACTACAAAAAACCCGTTGATCTATAAAAATCATTGTAATGATAATATTCAAATGCTTTCAATATTCGTCAGCTTGAGCAGCAGTAATTGTAAGTAGAAGTAGTCAGACTGATTAGTAGTCTTCACATGGTATTTTAAATGCTAAATAACAGTGATGTCTCATTTTTTGTTTTTCAAGCGCTTTATCTCAGAGACGAAAAGATTATACATAATATGATTTTCTTTTTTCCTTTTTTTCTTTAGCGTTTAGTAATATTTTGTGAGTCGCTTGGTCAACCTTATTTTTTACGTACATTTTTATTGCGCTCAATTAATATTCGTTAGATACATTATTCATGTATGACACTATGTTATAAACAAACTCGCTTGATTCGCGATATTGCTTGTATGTTGACCGTTGTTAGGGTTTATTCAGATATATGTATATTATTTTCTGTTTACTTGGATTATATATATATATATAATAAAATTCTTGTAATTACATTATGTAGACCGACTCATTCGACATAATACAACTATTTTGAAAATAATGATATTGTAATAAATTGGGTATGATAGCTATGTATGGGCATGGTATTCGTTTGCTTAAGTGAAAAGAGAAACTTACACCATCATCATGTTCACGGCTATAATAGAAATAAATACAATGGATGAAAGGTGGGCCCGTCGTGTAAAAAATACTTTTAACTTTTTTGAGGGGACAAAGTATACACTTTACGTATTGAACGCTTGCTAGTCTTTGTAGAACCAAATCTGGAGGTAGCCTCAAAGTCATTCTAAAGTGGTCTAAATATATTCTGGTATGCGAATGTCTGTACCTATTTTACCTTCTAACATTACTGTCAAGCTTACTTTTCAACTCAAGAAAACAAAAAATGTACAATACAATGTCAAATGGAAGTGCATAAAAAACCTTACGTTTGACCGTGGTCTTTGATCGCAAATTAATAGTGGTATTCTGCATGTTTGTTGAAAAAGCATTTCCCACTATTATTTGCGTTCTTTTAGCGTTAACATAATTGCATAATGAAGTTAAGGTGGCCAGTGATTTCTAGCGTCATGCACATAAAGTGAAAAAGTACCACCATTTGTGAATTGGCTATACGTAGCTTTCTTTGCGATCACAGGTTTAAAGAAACTTTGCGGTGGAAAAGCAGGAAAAAAAAAGTATGACTATAAACTTAATTTAGTTTACTGATGAACGTATTAAAGTTTTTAACTCCACAAAACTGCATTCTGATGTAGTTGCAATCATATAAGTATAAAAAAAAAATCTTTAAATAAACAAATATGTATAAAATACATGTAAATAAAGTAATCACGTGTTTCTATAACGGAGCGTTAAGTTTAGGTCTGTGCACGTAAACTCTTCAATGCCATGAAAACAAAACAGCATTACGTAACAAAAAAAAAAGTTAAAAACAAAATGCTAAGTTCTAAATGAGCATACCAATATTATTATATTGTTTATAATAGTAATAGTAATAGTAATAGTAATAGTAATAGTAATAGTAATAGTAATAGTAATAGTAATAGTAATAGTAATAGTAATAGTAATAGTAATAGTAATAGTAATAGTAATAATAATAATAATAATAGTTTTTTTATCAGTTTCTTATTGAAGATTATGATATCCTCCAGTTTTTCAAGTGTTGAAGAAGAAAAAAGAGATTAAAAAAGTAAACAGTTTAAAGTTAGCGTCGGCCGGATTGGGCATATTGGACCGACCGCCCTAACTCATTGACTGCCTACCTCTTGAACAAAGTAAAAAAAAAAGTTTGCTTTAGAAGGCATCCTTTTTATAACTCTTTTTTCGTGACCGACGATTTCAAAACTTGAATTTCAGAAACATGACAGCCTTTGACTACTTTAAAACACAGTACAGGCGATACTATTTTTAAGTAAAGTATAAGCTTGTATTAATGAAAACTTAAAGGAAACGACGATCTAAAGAAACAATAATTGATAAAAAAAAGTATTTTTTGTTTCATGGTGATCAAGTGAACATTGTTCCTTAGCTATCAATTGTTTCACAACCAACTCCGAAGAAAAGCACGGACCCCTTTAAATCCCCCTCATTGTACTTGATATTTTTATAATTTTTTTAGCAAGATACAGAAAACAAAAAAAGCACCAATCAAAACGGTTCTGTTCGAAGTTGATGAAGCAGTTTGTACGGTTTAGTAGTTCGAACAATATTAACGTAAAAAAACGGAGGCTTGCGTAATTTTTTCCAGTTTTGTCATAATTTCAAGTTCACGCACCTCGTACAATAATACTATTTGGTAAAACATTTACCTCTATCGCTTAACCCTGTGAATTGGTACAAAAGCTAAAATATATAGTATTATTATATGTTTTAAAATCAAACGGACAGTAGACGTTTTCAGCGTTTTTAAACTCTAGACAACTGATGCGTATCACACCGAAAGATTATTCGCTCACAATTCAGTCAGAAATGTTGGTTAAATCAGCTGCTTCAGGGAAAATAAACATTTTTTTTTTTGAATATAGCTATTCTTTTGGAATACACATATAGCGAACAGATTATTATTTCCCCATACCTCTTTGGCATTACGAGAACTGGTTGAACAATATACTTACAACACTCACTGTAACATAAGAATGAAAAGAACCTATCAAATCCAAGAATAAAGTGAGTATCATCAATACTAAAAGATTATGATTTATGGACAACGAATATTTCTGTTGTCGTTTGAACCACTCTTGTAGGTATAATTAATATATATATACTTATACAGTAATTATTCGTTAAACCGGTACTCAAATATGTGAGGATTTGTACCAGTTTAGCGAATTACCGGTTTAACGGATCGAAACGCAGCTGGTACTAATATGTAGAATATACTGGAAAAATAACTATAATTAAATTAATCTGTACAGATAAAAAAAATGATAGTTCATATAATGTAGCTTTGCTACTATAAGCTAATCTTTTAGTGATAAAAATGACAATAGTGTACCCATTAAATAGTAATAATGTATAAACCAGAGAATGGATTAATAATGAATTTACAACAAAGTGTATTTAATATCATGGACCATGGTTAGCAGTTGAATAAATGAGTAAAAATGAATTGTATCAACAATATGATTACATATTCAATTTAGTAATGAACAAGTGCGTGCCAAAGTTGAAAAGAAGTACGTACGTACGCAGATAAGGAAGAAGAAGAAAGCATCTGTGTGAAGTTGGCAAAAAAGAGACATTGTTATCAACAAGGTGTTGATAAGCTTTCTTTTGACGGCAAGAACGGTGTGTGTGTTTTAATTGCTATGGAAACAAAGTAGCCAACTGAAAACAAAGGGAAGAGCTGAGATGACGTTAAAGGAAGGCTGTATTACTGATTTTACGTACCAATAAAAAGACTAATATTATATTATATTATATTATATAAAATAAAATAATACTGTTATAAACTCAGTAAATATTTAGAAAAGCTCACCGGATACTGGTTTAACGAATCACCGGTATTTTACTAAGTATATAAAAAGTATTTGAGAGATACTACTGGTTTAGCGAAATACCGGTTTAACGAATGAATAATCACTGTATATATATATATATATATATATATATATGCATTCAATCAGACATAGGTTCTACTGTGAATCCACAAACTAACTTATTAAAAGAAAAGATGAGAATTTTATTTTTATTTTCAAAAAGAAAAAAAATCAATATATGCATTAACGCAGCAACAAATTAATAATCACTGTTATACGTACTTACAATTATTTGCTTATACCGATAAACACAATTAAAAGTATTGTTAGGCTGCTGTTGCTGCTTAATATCATTAAAATAGAAAGTCATTAATATTAAGTGGTTTAAAAGAATCGCTTACATAAAGGTCAAATGGATTACATTTTACGCAATCCACTTCGGATCTTGATTGGATGTTTTTAAAAGTTTGTTACATAGTTCATGCTCCGTGTTCTGGTAAAGTCAAAAAGTTTTTATATTTTTTTTGACCTAAATCTTCAACGATAATAGTGAAAAAGATAATGAAATCCAGATATTACGTACGGTCGGCTTGCCTTTTTTTGATTTCTTGCAAAACTTTAATAGTTTCATTGATTTTGACAGTAGTAAAGTTTTTTCTTTATGTTCGAGCACCATCTCTATTTGTTTTTACATAAAATCCTAATAACAATTCCATAAGTAATATTTAGAAAACATATTAATAGGTTACCGATTTAGCGCCATAAAGTTTACTAAATGTAACAACAAAGAAAAAGACACAACTTGTCTTTAGACAGCAGTGTGCTCTATGAAACAAGTATACAGGGCACATGCCTGTAAGCTTACCTAGAAATGATTTATATACGTATGTGTACCCATTTTCATATAAGTAAATTATTATTAATAAAATATATGTATTTGAATAAACTACACAAATAATAGCGAACATGGAAAAGGAAACAGGCGCGTCATGTGTTAAGGTTTTCCTTACATGAACTTTTAACAGATATACATACTGTATATATGTATCGCTATAAAGGAAATAACTCGGCATCGTTTTATCTATCGCAGCTGAAACCATTTTCCATTATAATATTTTCATATTCAAAGTATTTATTTGCTTCACCTAATGTATACTTAAATAAAGACGTGTTTGCAATAATATATGTAACGCACTTGTGATCTATATTTTGTGTTTTATTATATTTAGGTTATAATAATCCAATATTGAAGGTTTCAATAATAATCACTGTCTACATAAAAACAAGAAATTGATTTAGTATCTGACTTACTGAAGAGAAGTTGTTTACGATTTTATATTTGTTTATCACATTTGTCAAATTATACCTACGTTTTTCCATTTAGGAATTTCACAAAAGTGTTGTTCGTTTTGTGTGAAATCAACATGGACAAAATGATAAAAAAATTTGGAATACGTAATTCCAAGGTAAGTTCGAGTATTATTCTCGAAATCATTAAGGTGTTGTGGACTACCAAAGACATAAATATCTATCTACTTACTGTATTATTAGGTCTTATCTACTATCACCTTTTTTTCTTCTCTCTCAACAATATTATATTGTTAGCCCTCTAGAATATGATATTCATAGAATGTTACTCGTTTTCTCTATATTCTTAGACAAGTTGTTTTATATTGGTACTGAATTTTTATTCATATAAGCTTATGCAACAATATAATTAAGAACTGAAACCAGTTTTGAATCTCTCCTACTTTCTTCAGCGGGAAAAAAAATATACGTAAATTTAATAAAATAAAGATGCTGATAACCGCGGGAAGTATGTCTTTCTTTCAAAAATAGGCTCTTATAAAAATAATTATATACATATTATTATTAAACATTTTTTCTTATTTTTGCACTACATACATACGTATATTTCATCTAAATTTCCCATCAACACCAATATAATGTACATGTGTATATATACTACCACTCCTTACGTACTGGCTTTTTCATCGCTTTTTACAGCGAGACAAAAAGAAGCTAAATAATCATACCAATTTCTTCCTTTCAATCATGGAAGCAGAAAATTGTCAAACCTGCCAGGACCTTATTTATAGTAGCAGTCAGAACGACAAACCAAGGCCTTTTCGCTATGATGACAATTGCTATAATAAAAGTATAATAAATGTTAGTAACTCACATGGTTTTCTAGATTGCTTTGTATGATGATAGATTTACAATATAGTTAAAAAAGCTATGTTCAACTTTCTCTTGTTTATTCAAAAAAGGAAACGGGAAGATGTGTACTACCGTATTTCGGGGTAATAAAGAGCAAAGAACATTATGCTGGCATAATGTATGTAATGTCGTACATTAGTACCAGCGGTACGGAAGGACGGGATCCTTATGTGCTCTCTATCTCTTACAATATCTCCTTTATATAACAACCTATTTAAAAAAAACCAAAATCATAGTATTACAAATGGGAATTTATTTTTCTTACAAAAAAACAGCGTGTCATATTCACGTTTATTATAATAAGATGTACGTAATCCTATCAAAAGATGTAACTTTTTTTAAATTTCTTGGCAAGACTTGTATCCATCTTCCCGAAAATTTTGGTCGAACGAAAAAACAAAATTTAGACGGGTCCAGCATACGTAAAAATCATTTACACTGCTTTAAAGCCTGAATAAAAGTAAAGCTTATATATTAAAGATTAATATTTCTTTTTTAAGAAAAAATGCTAAAGATTTATCATTAATGTGTCAATATTATGCACGATCGCTCCAACTGCCGTTAACATCGACGTTTTATATATGGCTAGCACTAAAAAACTTATATAAATTATTAGTTCGTAGAATTAGATCAATGTAATTTATAATTGCATCGCCTCCATACACACACACATATATATATAGAGTTTTGTAGGTGAATTTGTTGTGTACGTAACTATACTTTTTCTGTCTTAGATATGAGAGTCTAGAGCATCTATATAGTTGAACATGTTCAATTCCTATTCATTTCTTTGAAAAACACCGAATACGTATACAATATTATGCTATATTGTACTACCAATAACTATACCTTGTGAAATCTTGTATAAATTAAATTTTCACATCATTAAATCAACAAAATTCCCCACCAACGGATTAAAGCTTCAATAAAAGATGATACACAATGAATATCTTACAAGCATCTGGGAGAAAACTGAAAAAAAAACAAAAAAACATTATGTATTGTAATGCACATGATATGCATAATTTTTATGGGGCTACTAAAATAATAATTTTATATAAATAAAAAAAAGTCTAAACACAAAAACCATTCCTTTTATTGCCTAGCAAAACCATATTACTTTATATCATATTTTTCCCTTCTTGATTTTTTATTGAAGCAAAAGAATAATGATGATGCCAAGTCATATTTGGAAGTGTCTGTTTCTAGTCATGACTACAGTTTTCATGACTGTAATGGTACAAGGTGCTCCTACTTCAGAAGTTGAATTGGACTCTTATACCTATACCGGTGGTATATTTTCTGGTCGGTTATATGTATGTGGTATCTATATGTACATAACTAAAAGAAAAATTCAAGAGAATATAGTTTTATTGATGTTGGTACCTAATTTCCAATATATACAGGTTAAAAACATTGCGTATACCAAGGAAGTGAATGTCTATTGGTCTGATGCTTCTGGAGACTGGGCCAATAATGGTAATTATGTGGCAGCTACATATTCTGAAGCCATTTCGGGTACAAATTATGAATATTGGGAATTCTCTGCCAAAATTGGATTTTCTGGTATTAGTGAAAGTTACATAAAGGTAAATTACTATAATTTGTTTGAAACTCCAAAATACAAAAAAAAAAAAAAAAAAAAAAAAAAAAAATCCGGGATAGTTATTAATTATTCAAATAAATTCAGTACACTGTGACTGGCTCCACTTATTATGATAATAATGGGGGTAAAAATTATGGTATGGCCAACCCATTTTACAGTAATAACTCCTTTCTTGCACTATTAAACTTTTAAAGTATATGCTTATTTTTTTTTGTCATTTTTATAGCTATTACTGAGACAACTACACCTACAACAACTGCAACCCCAACATCAACAACCGCTACAACCACCATTTCTTCAACAACTACTACGGCTACCTCCATCCCTACCTCCGTTCCTTCCACTGTTCCTGAGGGAAATGTTACTATCACAGAATGGGTCAATAAGCAACTAAAAATTAGCTGGTCCGATCTTCTGCAGAATGTAGGCGTATATTAACTATAAATAACTTTTATTATATCTCATGCATACTATCTTCAAAAACCCCCTCAAAAATTATTGACAACCTGTTTATCATTATATATTACTTTTATCTTTTTTTATGTATAGGTCAATCCATCAGGTGCTGTTACTGGTTTTATTGCTGCAAGTTTAAGTACCAGCAACCCTGATTACTTTTACTGTTGGACGAGAGATGCTGCCATGGTAGCTCGTGTTATGACTTATATGTATAATACTACTGAAGCTGGCGACTCAAGTCTTGAAAGTGCATTAAAAGATTATGTTACGTTCCAAATCAATTCAATGAAGACTGCCACTGCATGTAACTGCTTAGGTGAACCCAAGTTTAATACTGTAAGTTAGAAGAAAAAATCAAAGTCCCTCGATTAATCACTAGATGTTATCTTTATTACGTACCATTTTTACCATGCTAATTTTTATTTATTAACAAATGCGATATTGTAGGATGGAAGTGGCTATAGTGGCCCTTGGGGTAGACCTCAAAATGACGGGCCTGGTAAGTTTAAGTTTTTTATTTTATTTTATTTTACTTTATAAGGTTTTGTAAAATATGCTGATATTATGATGACCTTATGTCTTAACAAAAATATCTTTCCATACTTATACGTACGTACATATAGCTGAGCGTGCCACTACAATGATTTTGTTTGCTGATAGTTATCTCGCTCAAGGGGGTGATACTTCCTACGTTACAAATACATTAAAACCTGGTAAATAATTATGTATACTTTAACAAACACAGATAGATGTAAAAAAAAAAAAAAGCTTGTTGTTTCTCTTATGTATATTAACAAAAACAGTTTACGTACTCTTTTTTTGTTGTTAAAATTATTATATAGCTATTTATACCAATCTTGACTATGTTGTTGGTACCTGGTCAAATAATTGTTTCGATTTATGGGAAGAAGTCAATGGTGTTCATATTTGTAAGCAGTATTATAATATTTTATTAAAAGAACAATGCACACACACACACACACACACATATATATATATATATATATATATCAACTGTTATCTTAATAATAATATCATAATAATAATATTAATAATAGTTACGCTGGCTGTTATGCGCAAGGCATTACTTGATGGTGCTGATTTTGCTGCACGCAATGGCGAGACATCTCGTATCAGTGATTATCAAAGCACAGCTTCATCTATCAAGACCAAGTTAGAATCATTCTGGTCATCCAGTAACAATTATATCACTGTAACTCAATCCTATTCTGGAGGCGTTCAAAAAGCTGGATTAGATGTTTCTACTTTGATTGCTGCCAACCAAGGAAGTATGGGTGATGGTAAGTTTTTATTTTTTATTTTACTATAATAAAGTAGTTTGGAATATAAAATCAAAAAGAAAAGGCAGATTTTCTTATATAACATATAACTATTGCTCTGTAGGATTCTATACTCCTGGTTCTGATAAAATGCTGGCTACTGCTGTCGCTATTGAAAACTCGTTTGCAAATATTTATACTATTAATAAAAACAAACCTTCTTGGCTTGGCACTGCCATCGGTCGTTATCCTGAAGACACATATAATGGTAACGGCAACGGTCAAGGCAACCCAGTAAGTTGTATATATATAGTAGTAATATATAACCCTTTTACGAAAAGAAGGTTTCATTTTATATATGTATCTAATATATTATATGGTTACTACTATTACTTAGTGGTTTATCGCAACAGCAACCTATGCCGAATTATACTACCGAGCTATTTTGGAATGGCAACAACAAGAGTCTATTACAGTAAACTCTGTCAACCTTAATTTCTTTAGCAAGTTTGATTCATCGGCCAAGGTTGGCACTGTTTATACACCAGGTACAGATACCTTTAACACCATGGTTTCGAACGTAGCTTTTGCCGCTGATGAATTCCTTTCAACAATGGAACACTATGCTGCTACAAACGGTTCCATGTCTGAACAATTTAATCGAGAGACTGGCTCTCTCACCGGAGCCCGTGATTTGACATGGTCTCATGCCGCATTTATCACAGCTGGTAAAGCTAAATTAGGTATCCCATCATTCTGAACATGATGACATCCTACGTATACGTAACAAATTATTATTATTTAATTGTGTACGTTTATTATATGTATTATATATAAAAATATAACCAGAACATCAACAAATAAATTATAAGAAAAAAAAAGTCTTTTATTCATTCTTTTTCTATTTAAATATAATATGCGATAGAAAAAAAAATTGGTTCAAATATATGAATAATCTTATATATTATTTAAACGTTAAAAAGAAGGGGAAGGAAAGGAACATGAAAAGATTAAAAAGAAAAGAAAATAATAAAAAAGGAATAAAAAACAATACAATATATATATATATATATATATTGATTAGAATTGTCTTTGACGGCAAATGATGATAATAGCGATGATGGATGATTGTTTACAAATCAAAAGGTATAATATAAAATAAATTGATAATAATAGAGAATGTATGAAACAAGGGCAACAGAGCGAAAATTAAATGTAAGTAAAAATGAAAAAGAAAAAAAAAAGATTATATGTTTATGTGAGATAGGGAAGGGAATATGATAGAGGTGAAAAATGAGAGAAGAAAAGGATATAAAAAAATATATTATATATAACACTATCAAGAAAAAAATATTCATGCCCGTACCAGCGGACTCTTTATTAATCATCCATAGTTGATGTTGGTTTACCTCGTCGTCCTAATATCGTAGCATTATCCATACTTAATTCAAACATTTTATTTGTGGATTGTTGTTGTTGTTGTTGTTGTGAGATAGCTTTTGTTTTTGCTAATAATTTGTTTCCTTCATCTTGTGATGGTGGTGGTGCAAGTTGTTGTGGTGATAAATCTCGAATAGCCAATGTTTTATCTAATTGCTCACAAGCTTCTTCTACTAGTTGTTGATCATCATTATTATTATGTATATTTTGACGTCTTAATCTTTCATGAAGCATTTCTTGATCATCATCAGTAGCTTCATTTCTTGCCTTAATAGCATTAGCAAACATAGATCTTGCAGAATCATTCGATAATAAATTACTATTATTATTCTTTCGACGTTGCGACTTTTCTTCAGTGATACGTTGCACTGCATAAGAAACATCAAACATTTCTTTCATTGAAGAAATATTAGGTGAAAATAAACGTCGTCCGCTATTACAAGGGGATTTTGTCGTATTTGGAATATTACGTGGGGCTGATGATGGTGGTGTTGTTGTCATATTTGATGCGGGACCTGCATCGGTTTTAATTTCATCATCTGTATCAATTGTTGTAGTAGTAGTAGATGAATCAGGTGTTTCTTCTTCATCATTCTCTTCTTCTTGTACTTCTTGAATATAATTAGAAATATATTGTTTTTCATTCGTGATAACCTAATTTTTATTATTTATTTGTTTAAAAATAAGTTACCATGTGAGAACAAACAAGAAAAATAACAGCAAATAAAGTTTATTCCTAATTAAAAATATAAGAAATTACCTTTGGAGTTTCTTTCATCCATGAATGTTCAAAAAATTGATTAATAGTATAACGTTCCTCTGGATCAATGCAAAGTAAGTGGGAAATTAAATCTTTAGCTGATTCTGAAATAGTATCCCACCATGGACTCAGGAACGTATATTGCCCTTTGGCAACTTTTTCTGTCAAAACTTGGATACTTTCATCATAAAATGGAGGAAATCCACATAATAATGTATATAATACGCAACCAAGAGCCCACATATCAACTGATTTTGAATACCGTTCATCTCTTACAATCTCTGGTGCTGTATACCCCACTGTACCACAAGGTGTTCGAGTACTCTTTATGTATATAGATATAAATGTAATTATATAGATTTAATAATAGTGATAGAATATATTATACACTGTTTCAATTTACCTGATCCCATACGACTTTGGATAAACCAAAGTCAGCAATTTTTACTTGACCAATGCCACCACCTCCGAGTCCATTAATAAATTCCCCTTCATCTTCTTTTGGTTCATCATTCTCTTCTGGTTGTTGTGGTGGTAATGGTGAAACTCGTTCCATAAATGGAATTGGTTCAAACAGTAAATTTTCAGGTTTAATATCCCTATATTTTCAATCCACAATAAAAGTATTGTTGTTATTGTTGTTATACATTCTGTGTATAGATAAAACAAACAAGCAAATATATAAATATATATACCTGTGAACAATTCCTTTTTCTTGATGTAAATATCGAATTCCTTCTGCTACTTGACGTATACAATGACGCGATAAGTCCTCGCTAAAATAAGTTAGTCTTACAATTCGATGAAATAATTCACCTCCTTCACACATTTCCAATATAAGAAAATAATGCTACAAAATATAAATTTATGTAAGCTTATTATAATGTGTATATCCTTTTTTTTCCTTATGAACCAATAAATTCAATAAGATTAGTTACCTCATTTGTTTCAATAAATCGATATAATTTTACAATCGATGGATGATTAATTGCCCGCATTAATTGGACTTCTTTTAATACACTCGATTTCTATTATTAACATTATTATGTTAATAAAAAGGAGATCACTTTTTATGCACCGTGTCAATAACAAAAAAAATGCATATATACCTGTGTCTGTGATAATTCTAGTTTACGAACTGCTTTAACAGCAACTACTCTATTTAATTCTTTATCAATAGCTTTATATACATTGGAAAATGCGCCACTAAAAATAACAACGTAAAGCGAAATAGATAGCACGTTTTATTATGTTAATTTTTTTTTAAAAAAAATTGGTCTCATTATGCCAATACAAAGTAGTACAAAAATAATTATTTATATAGAAACATATACTTACTCGCCTAGTTTTTCAACGAGTTGGTAAGTATCGAGGCCTGAATAATTAGGTATTTCATTGGCCATGGAATCGTTTTCTTCTTTTACATGATCTGTATGAATAGTTGTGGTTGAATTATCATCTATTTGTTGCTGATTATTGTTCCCATTGACTTGTGATGATGACTGTCGCTTACTAACTCCAGTAACATTATTGCTGCTTCGACGTAGTAAACTTTTTAGTTGATCAAACATACTATTTTCTTCCTTATTTTATGCGTGAATTGAGCAAAAAAAAAAAAAAAAAAAGAGGAATTTCGTTAAGTATGTTTCAGTTTTTTTTAGGAGGAACACGAAAAAAAAAATAAGACTATTGAATAAAATAAAGAGTTAGATATTATTTGAATTTATTATAACAATACAATTTCTTCAATCGATAAATAAAATAATAATAAAAGACTCACAAAAGTTAGAGGTGTAATAATATTATGGAAAGAAATATATAACGAGATAAGAAAAAAAATTAAAAATTAAAAAAAAAAAAAGAAAGGTGTTTATTTATGTTGTTTGAATATAAAAAAAAAAGCAAAAGGCAATTACCAAAAATCAGGGCCAAGTAAGTTTGCTTAAGAAAGATTAAATAGCCAATGACATTCTCCTTTTTATTCCCCCCCATCCCCCAAAATACTATATACTTCTTCTTACCCCACTTTTTCTTTATTATTAATACTAATTTTATTATTATTCTTAATTATAATGGATCTAATCCTTGTCTTAATCTTTCAAGTACATGTGTTGCTTCAATATACCATGGATATCCTCTTGTATACTTTAATTTGCGGAAAGTATTTTTATACGGTAAGACTTGAACATGCATATGTAAATGATTGATTGAATTAAAAGGAGGCACATGGAATCCAAACCTATATATTATTTATAAGCACGCGATCCATGGTAAGAACAAACAGGGGAGATAGAATTTTATATGGTATAAAAATGAAAAAAAAAAAGAGTCAAGGGGAAAGGGGAGAAGAAAAATAGCACCCAAGAAATAAAATAATGCATAAGCAGCGTACAAAGCTTCCACCCCCCCCCCACACAAGAAGAA
The DNA here is from genome assembly GCA_016758965.1 of Circinella minor. Taxonomy (NCBI): domain Eukaryota; kingdom Fungi; phylum Mucoromycota; class Mucoromycetes; order Mucorales; family Lichtheimiaceae; genus Circinella; species Circinella minor. The sequence goes on along the minus strand of JAEPRB010000074.1, from coordinate 92,918 downwards.
AATATTATTACTTCTACTTACCGGGATTGTGTATCATCATCCGGATTGTACCCTTGATCACTTAGGAGTCGTCGCCCCAAATTCATCATTTTCTCCACTAAATAGAACAATATACACAATCCCCCCAAAAAAAAAAATATTATTATGGGATCTACTAAATTGATCGAAATATCTTAATAATAGCACGGACGCTTACATAAAGGAACATGACTATTGTCTAACGCTTTGACTGTAGTAATATGTTCACGGGGTATAATAAGTAAATGGACAGCTGCACCTGCTGAACGATCATGAAAAGCAATCAAGTGTTCATCCTATTTTTTTTTTCGCTTTTGTTAATTATGTAAAAATTAACTAGATTATTTTAGTGAAAAATAAAATTTACCTCGTGTACAATTCGAAATCCATTATCAACCGAAACATTACAAAATGGACATGATCTCGGAAAACAACAAAATACCATCTTTCTTAATGCCAAGGAAAGGGGGCTATATCAGTCACTGTGTGCCTGAAAATATATGTTAAGCTCTGAAAAGGAAAAAAAAAAGATTTTTTTAGTGTCACCAGGTAACCACCAAGTTTAGAAAGTTGTTATGACGATACAAAAATATGTACTGATGATAATAGATGATGGATGACGGTAACCTACCATATGTCAAATATGAAAGAACCACCCCCAAATCATATTGTGTTTTGATCTCGTGTGCTACACTAAAAGCAAAAAGGGGAGCGTTAATTATTCATTGGGAAAAAATTATAAAAGAAAAAAAAAAGATACAAACCGGCCGAAATTCACAAATAAGAAGTAATTTTATACAATAACGAAAACACTAACAGTAAATATATATATGCATTATTTTGTACATATTTCTATATACGACTCAAATGCTTGTTTTACAACCGGAATGAATGCCGTCGTCAAAAAAAAGACAGATATAGTTTCAATGGATGGGCGTTTCCGCTCTTTCTCTCTATCACACATTAAACACATTTCGTATTGGACGTTACTCAAAATGAGCAAAAAAAAAAGTCAAAACAAACAAAATGGAAAATAACAACAGTAAATATTATTAAATAATATTACAAGTTAAAACATGATATTTATTTATTTAGATTGTTCATAATTTCGTGTTTGATATTCATGAAGACAAATAATAATGGCGCCGTCATCTGCCTGGTTCCCCATCCCCACTAGATGTTTATTCCGTCGGATATTATTCTAAAATAGTTACCTGTGTTACGAAAAAAAAAGTTTATTCTTATTGATTGACGCTTTTATTATTTTCAATAAAACAATAATAGTATCAAGTTAAACAATAACTTTTTTCTATATATGTAATTAACAACATATTCAAGGATTACGGCGTATTTAAAAAGACACCCAATTAGGTATAAACATAGCTGTTTTATACTGTTAAACACATGATTGAAACCTGCATTTTTTTTTTTTGTTAAATTCATCAAAATTCGACTTAAATCCTCCTTCTTATTGACAACAATGAGCATAAAAAACAAGTTGTGATTAGTAATATCAAGCTTGTTCATTTTATTATGATCGAGTATAGTCACTAGCTGTTGCTTTCGTTGTTGCAGGGTGTTGTGGTGGTTGCACGTTCATTTTTTGTAAAAATCGAATTAACCCGTGCTCTACACGTCGAAACTAAACATAATACGTAAAACATCCATTAGTCATTTCAACTTAATTTATAAATGAAATAAATTAATACAAATAAAATAGATCCACTACTGCAATTACTATACTTACAAATAATGCTGCTTTATTATCCCCTTTCTCTGTCACTATTTGACTTGTCCAAATAGTTAAGTTTCCATTCAAATTGCCAAAAAGAACATCTGTTAATATTCGATCTCCAACCATAGCAATATTTTGTTGTCCTGATACATTATCAAAATGCTTCACTAAAGCTTCACCACCAGATGGTTTCTTTTCACTATGTCGTAATACAGGAACACCTAAAGAATTCTCTAACTTGTTGGCTTGTGTAAAAATAGAAGATGGGTAAGAATCATTGAATTGCTTGTTAAATCGGGTGGAAACAGAGATATATGTATAAATCATATATTAATAAATGAACTTATCTGTATAATCAACATCGTCATTTGTTCCTGCAGAATTAGAAACAATTCCAATGTTTTCTTTACCGAATGTTTCTTTACACTCAGCCCATGCTTTCTATTTTTTTTTCTGGTGATTATTAATAACAAACTATTCCCCATTGTTCTTCGTTCTATAATAATAATAATAATAATAATACTAACCTTGAAAGGTGGATGAATTTCAGGAATATAAGGTGCTGTTAAGCAATTATCTTTATCAAATGCCATTGCTTGAATTTGTCCTTGATTCTTAAGTTGCTGAAAGTGAATGTTTCGAATGTCTAATAGTTTTAGGTTTTAGTACACTTTAAACATCATTTATTTTTCTACTTTTATAAAGCAAGATAATTAATGATTACCATTGACAATAATATGTGGCATAGCAAGACTTGGATTCCATAATACTCGAAAAGCATTGACAATTCCAGGTACATTGACACTTTGTACCATAATAAATAATGAATAAAAAGTGGTTATATTGTATTCATATGTCCCGACCGAGTTTCAATTCATCAAAAAATTTAATTACAACTGTTATTAATCTACCATTAGTAGCAATAGTAAATCAGATACAATAGTTTATTAGTTATTTCTCTTTATATAATATCAATTAAACTACACAAATGAAATTCAAATAAAATATATCATATAGTGTATGGAACTAAAGCAACATCTTCGATTTTTTTAACCCTTTTATCAAGCAACCAAGTTTCACAGTAGACTTATAATTTATATACTAATAGCCAAAGTAAAGCGTCATGGAAGAATAAAATTTTGTTTGCTACTTTTAACCTCGTTTAGCAGAAGATACAGTACTGTATCAATGTTTTAAAAACATGTTATCACCTCCATATCCGATGTTCTTTTGAACCAAGCAATGGCAATCAAACAAAAAAAAAAGGAAACCCATTAAAAAAAACAAATTACGAAATCGCTGTTTGCTGTAGAGTCCCAAGGCATTTGTTTCACAATCAGTCTTCCTTTTTTTTATAAAGGTACAGACGCTTTTTGAATTAGAGAAATAATTTTGATAATCATATATAAACTTTTCACTACTCTATCTTTATATTTCCTCCTCATATTCTTTGATAATAATGATTCTTTTCATTATAATAGAAAAATTACATAGCAACCAATAAGTATAAGTTATGATTTTATTATAATAAACAAACGTGTTCTTGTTAAAATTGGTCTTTTTGTCTTAACTTGACCTGCTTTGAGCTTTCCAGAAAACCATATCTCAGTCGTGTACTAGAATTTTTATTTTCCCCTTTTTCTTACCACAAATTCTGTTGTGAGCGCTGCCCTCACTTTCTCTCTCCACCCCCCCCCAAAAAAAAAAGAAGTGTAAAAACCGAAATGCGCAATACACAGAGCTACGGCTTACTGTTGTATGTAAAGAAAAAAAGAAATACTACCGTATAAAAAAGCTATTGTTTTCATCGGAACTCGTAAAAAAAGAACCGTTTTTTTAGCCAAAAAGAAGGTCTTCGAATTTCTGTATTTTATAAAGAGTTCCCAAAAGTTTATAATACAGAATTAAACGATCCCATGACAATATCGCAGTCAACATAACCCAAATAAGGTACTTTAGACTTTTTGTTATGTTACAGTTAATACAAAAATCAACGATACGATATGAATAACTTACGAATACTATCTTTCAGAGCTTTATTGGTTTTTGGTAGCAAAGATTCGAAATGATTTTCGCGATGTAATTGATTGATATATTTCTAAAAATAAAGCTTATTACTGCTAATAGAAAATATGACCTAACACAATAGTTTGTAAAAGTTATAAAAAGCACAGCACGTACAGTAAATATCTTCAACATGAAAAGATGAACAGGGAAATGTTTGCAGATATTTTGCACATGTCGATAAATATTATTTAAAATTTACATGACAGTTTTTAATTCTAAACACATATGAATATCTATTTATGTATTATTCCTCACTGTCAACACACAATTTGTATATAAAAAAATGTTGCGTATATGGATTGAGAGGAGCGATATTATTCAACGAGTCCTATGTATATCAAAACGATTTAAGGAAGTGTGATACGTAGATTGAATAACTAATAAATAACCTGGTAAAAAAAGAAGTGACAGCTCTTTTTGTTCCTGTTGTCCTTGTTACTATTTTTTGAAAAATGATAAAGCTCCTCGTATGGTTGGTTGTATTTAAGAAAAAATCACAGCTACGTACTGCGATTTAGTAGTGATAATGTTGATTGTACTGAGCTGATTCTTTTCGTGGTATGCACTTGATCTGACTCTTATTTAATATAATGCTAGCCTTACTTATTGATAGCAAAGCAATCTGCTTATTGAAGATAAAATAAAGCCAGAGATATTTTATAAGAAATTTTATGTTAAAATTGCAAAATACTAGTCAATTTTTTTAAAATACAGTTCAAGACACTACGTTAGACCGAGATCTTCGAATAAATTGTTTACTGTAAAAAAAAATTGCTGTCCTGTTACACAATATATTTTGGGGCTGCATAAAGTGTACCGAATTTTCCCAGATGATCAACAAAAAGGAATGATCTACGGCGATAGTAAAATGAAAAAAAAAAGAGTTCAAAATTCATTTACTCATAAAAAAAGCTTTATTTTATTGACAGTATACAATTTTTTTTATCTCGTATTATATAAATTTAGCATGTAAAAAGGTATATATGCAGTAATTTAATCAGAGTAATTTTTATTATCAAAGAACGAAACCATCTTAGAGTTTATGTATATCACCTTAATTTTAAGTGTAGTTGATTTGATTCCTATTTCTGTTTTCGAAGTTGCTACGCTACCATTGACATGATAGTTCGTAACTTCAAGAAAAGTCTACTATATATATAGAAATTTTCGTAGCAGAAGGGAAAAGTGAAAAGAATGTATGGGCTGGTTATATGCGATATAATATGAGCTTTCTCGTAAAATGGCAGAAGAAAGACGGATATACGCGCCGGTCTAGGTCATATAAGGTTTTTATCATTCGTGTGAAAAAAATATTGTATCCAGATTGTCAGAGAATGATTATTGGACAAGCTTAGATCGTAAATAGATTTATAATACGCTGTTAGATTATATATAAAAAAATTTCCCTTCTATACATGCTGTAAAGAATATTAAGAACAAAAATATAATCCAAAAAATTAAAATTTATACATATAAAAAAAACGATACTAATTTTTCATGACATACTATACTTTTTTCTTATACGTAACTTACAATTTTTTCCGCGGATGACAAAAAAAAAAAGGTGTTTGAACATGTTCACAAACTGTAGCAGTATGTTATATTTGAGAATAAAAGAAATAACATCTCCTGTTACACAAAACCTGCCTTTTTTTAGATACAAGAAGTCGTGTGTATATCTAAGGTTACCCAACTTACATTTGGAAAACTGTTTTCCTAATTGACAGATCCATTGTCATTTTTTTTTTACTTTCCTTAACAGTATTAAACTTAAATTATTACTTTTACGTATATTTGGGGTAAGACAAAAAATGGTACGCTCCTGCTGCTACGACTCGTGGCAATGATGACAATGGATCAGCTTAATAGCAAAATTTTTGAGCAAAACATTTACGACTGGGAAACAGTATATTTTACTAATGCATATAATAATTATAAAACAACAGAGAAATGCGATTAAACATAAAAAATATGAGGATAATGAGAAAAAAAGGGGTACTATAATACATGTCATATGGTGGTTATGGGAGGGTATATCTAAGTTTAATGTACAACATAATAAAAAATACTTGTATTTTTTTTTTTTTTGAGTTTATGCTCCAGGCTTTTTTTTTTGCGGTTTTAATCTTCCATTTCTAATTAGCCAAATAAAAAATAACATTAATAAATATTATTATCATGAAAAAACAACTGTAAATAAAATAATAGTACATACCGATATCATTCACATTTACCATGTCATCCCATGATAAATCTTGATCATCATCTTCTACTGGAATCATAATGGACTTGTCAACATTTGCCTCTATAGTATCATCATGGTTTCCATCAACTAGATATGAGTCAGCTTCCGAAGCGCTAGAAATGATACCGTCAGATGAGAGTGAAGGAGGATAGTGGGAAGGTTGATCAATAGCAAAATTATTGAAAGCATCTGGATTATCGAAAAAGTTACTCATTGAAGGTGGTAATAAACCCGTTGCTAATGCATTGCTTTGAAAATTTTGTTGTGATGATTCGCCAGCAAAAGACACCACGTTAGCCAATATTTTATCTACTTTACCCTTTTCCAATCCTGGCCATCGTTTCTTGATTTCTTCTGCGCTGTAGTCGTGTGTTAAAAACCAAAACTTTTCGTAAAACTCGGCTGGGAATGTCCAACTTGATGAGCTTAAAGGATCTCCTTCCACATATACCATTCCATCCAGAAGCGTTCGAAAACATTCATCAATATTATACAGGTCATGGAATAATATCATTCGATCGCGCATTGCAGCAATGGGTATCAAGTCAATTCTTAAGTCATGGGGTACTGTGAGCTAAATATAATAAAAATTTATTTGTATGCCAAATAGTAAAATATGAGTATCACACGCACACACATAGATCAATCAGTCCGCGTTCTTGGGGAAACATAACTTTTTAAATAAATACATAATCTACCTGTAACACTGTAGGTTCTAACTTGAAAGCCTTATCTCCCATTTTATCACATACAGCTTGTAATTGTAAACGTAAACGCATTGTTTGAAAGCTAGCCAAATTAAATGATGGTATTGGTTCTCGTGTCAACATGATGGGCCGGGCACTAAAAGTAGGCGACTTGCTACCCTCTTCATCATCACTCCGATCATCTTCAATATCGATGGATGAATTCATGGAAGCTGATGTGGCTGTAGATGAACGTCGACGACTGGGCGAAGCAGTAGCTTGTATTTGTTGCTGTTGTGGTGGTTGAGGTGGTGGTGTTGCGCGGATACGTGTAGAAATTCTATTTCCAATAACAGTACGTACACTATCACGGTCAACGATAATCACACCTGTTGAAAGATATTGACCACGTTGAGGTGATGCCATTGTGGGGGATGATTTCGATTGCTTATCTTTGTCTGTTGATGGCAATCCATGCAATTCCTTTGCCTTGACATAAGCTGAAATAATTTCAGGTGTCGAAGTATTCAACATTGTTTCGCGTAAGTAACTATGTTCCAAGTAGGGGGTATGATTGGGGATTTTTACATTTTGCAATAGACAGACCAACTGGAGACTTAATACAAGACCCTTGAGATGCCAACCTTCGTAACCAAGTACGCCGACACTACTACGTAACTCTTTATTTTCGCTTAATAATTTGTCACGTTGTTCTCGTAAAGCTTTACTAGTCTCCTCGAGTTCTACTATATGTCGCTCTTTACGTTCCCGGAAAGCGCGTTGTGCTGCCCGATTTTGTGCTTTTCGTAATGCGGGTGATGCTGGATTGGGTTTTCTGCCAGGCTTTTTCTTTGATGAGTTATCGTTGCTGTTAATAGGTAAAGCTTCGATCATAATGTAAAGCAGAAAAGAATAAAAATAAAAACAGAAAATAAAAGAATATATATTTCTTTTATAAGGCAACGAAGAACAAAACTATGGGAAGAAGAAGGTAGTTTGTTATTTATATAGGTTTCGATTTGGGTTTCCGGTAATTTTCCCGCCCGCAAAAAGAGAGAGTGAGAAGGAGTAATTATAGCAGAAAAGGCATGTGTGTATTCGTAAACCTTGCTATCAAAGTTGTTTCATTGTTGATCTAAGTTATTTATTGGGGGATTGTAACGCCCCTTGTAATTTGCTCCTAAACTATAATATGCGATCAAATGTTAATACTTTTATTTTGCGGGGTAAAAAAAAATTACACCATCTCACCTCGTCCCACCCACGACGCTCATTAACACGTAAGTTATTTTATTTCGCTGCATTTGTTTATCAAAACTAATGCACATCTTTTTGCCGTTACTTTTGCCCTTTTTTTTTGGGGGATTTCTGGGTTACTCTTGAATAATTGCACGGGAAGATTACGGAGCAAAAAAAAAAAAAAAGATATGCTCGATGTGGAAACAAACTACTAAATGAGCTGAATAGCGCAAGAGAATATATGCTACTTTGTAATTTCCCTATTTTTTACAAGACAAAAGCTATCTGATACTGTCGGTTCATATATTATTTCTCGACATCACGTAATGACGAAGAGTGGGAAAAGCTTTTCCCTGCTCTCTATGCAGCGATGTTTGTTTTTTGTTCAAGTACGACTCTGACCAACAAAAATCGAAATTTAACAGCTTTTCCGTTTTCGCTCCCTCTTAACTTTATTATCGACTTTTCAGTCAAATCCCCCCAATTTTAGAATACTTCTTTCTTTTACCATACTAATATTCTTCAATTATTTGAGTTTCTCTCAATTTTTATCATTAAAGAGATTACTGTAGCTCCTCCGCGTTTTTAAGCCGATTGATTCCCCACACACTAACCGAGTATCGGAGCTGTCTAAAAATGGTAATCGTTTCACATGAGTTTTCCTGGTAACACTCTATGTGCCACAAGGACTCCCTGAATTAAGAAACTTTCGCACAAAAAAAGGCGCACTTGCCATCATTTCCCTCATACTCACCCTCCCATTAACTCTGTAGAATCGAATAGATTTTCATTTTGTATTTTTCTAATCTCCAGTTTGAAGGACTTTTCTTTCTCAAGATGGAAAGTCATGGTTAAGTGCACATGTTTATAATATCTTATCTTTTTTTTTTATTCTCACGTTGTAATCGAACCGCTTATTTATCCGAAATTCTAACACACATTTTTTTATCGACCTTTTATCAACATAGCACTATACAGCGTATTTTTTTTGACACTGTTGCTATTATTACTGCGTCCGCTGTAATTTTATGTTTGTGCTTGATTATAGTACTAATATAGAAGGATTTCTGCGAGGTTAAAAATAACTTTTTACCAGTACACCCCATTGCTGATTCTCTCGGCGTAAATCATTATGGTCTAATCTATTAGTACATTATTTATGTTGTGCACTCAACTAACTGTACTTTATTTATTTATTATTAATACTTCGTTCAAAAAGTGCCTGTAAATGTAATAAGATAGGAAATTCATCATACTAGCTCCGATATAGACAAATACAAGTGTATCTAATAGTGTGGTAGAGAGTGGTTTTTTATTACGCTGTTCAAAAATAAGAACTCTGCCAATTTCGCCGAGTTTATTTTTAAATTTTTCTAGTAACTAAGAGTTATCTAACTTGATAGAATTCTATTATATAGCATTTTCCCCTCTAAGATCATATACCATATGTTCCTCTCACTAATGTACGAAAAAAATGACAATTGTAGGTGACTCTTTCCATCAATTTTCATATTCAAAATATTAAATACAACAATGCTTTTCCGCATATTTCATTAATAAATATAATATTCATTTAATAATAATTGTTACTGGCCTGGTTAATCTAGTGAATTATAACTATACTTGAAATAGAATATGTTTTTCCCACCCTTAGTGACCAAATTTTTTCCGTTGAGTTGATAGGTGAAGATTTTAACAAGAGACTAGGACATACTTGCTTTACTAACTAATAATACTTCTCTGGTTCTTTAGCAGTGTAATTCCTGTAAGGCCAAACAAATGAATTTAGATGACATACTATGGTATTTTTATTGACATTGATTATATTGACTATACGTACTTGGGCACAATAGGCCGGGAAAATAAAGTGTCTAAGCTTCGCATGATCTTTTAACTTCTACCATACACTCCGACGTTGTATTATAATAATAAAAGGTAATAGAATGGTTTTATTTTTGGCGACCTAGAAGAAAACCGTTGATTATCATGTTATATCGTGGAAATAGAAGTCATAGAAAAACTGATCTTATCAGACATTCACTTCCTGTTGTCAGTAAGCAACAACATGAATAATTTTTCTTTCTTGTCATCACAACACTAGCAACTATTTAATAGTAATGTAGTAATGTAGAAGCATATATTTGTTGATATTTTTCATTATTTTTCTTTCGCTAGTAATATACTTTCTTGAACTAGGATTGAGTCCTGGTAAAAGAGCTCTTAAATAATACTACTATTTTTGAAACAATATATTTGAATATACGGTAATGGATTGGCGTATGATATGCGGGAAGTAAGTTCCCGTTGACACTATATCTATATACATATAATAAATTATAACGCCTTATTAGATACTGTTCCACAAAAAAAAAGAAGTATCTTCTGAGACGTAAAGATCCCCAATGGATCATTTTTCTTCTTTATCTTCCCCCCACAAATAATTTGAGAATGTATACTACACTATATACAAATACGCTAGTAATAAAGAGTTGAAGATTTTGCTAATAAAGGTTACGAGTGTATGACTAAAAACTGATCAGGTTATACAAAGAAAAGACGATCTTTTTTAAGTTAAAAAAGTATTACATATCATATGATAGTACTCCTAAAATATTATCCATCAATAGCATTTGTGTACGCTATTGCAAACATCTCTTCAATATATACGTAGTACCATATTAAGTGAAATAACTTACTGAAGCAAACTATTTTGATATGTAAAGCACCAATTTGCGCATTTTACTTCGTATATATATCATACATATACTATTAAAATATAAATGTCGTCATACTCATATGATATTTATAAAGAAAATTATGTTGCCATTCAATTGTATTAGACGAAAGATTTAAAAAGCTGTTACTTTATTTTTACTTATTGCTATATCATTTGTTTTTTCCTGGAAACCTTATATTGTTATGTATTACAATACTGCTCAAGGTTTAGCCATCTGTATGTCTCTAGTTAATGCAGCTCTTTTCTTCACGAATCTTCTTATTACCCCATCCTCGTTTCATCACCAAGTACAGGAAAAAAAGATTACGTACCCTGATTCTTTCTTTACGAGTGATAAGAATAACGACAAATAACGAGTATGTTTTACGAACTTATCAACTTGAAAAGAAGAAGCCTTTTTACATATGAACTCCTTATACGTAAATAAAAAAAGAATAAGTTTATTTTGATCGTTATATTACGATGGCAATGGTTTAATTATAACTTGAAAAGTTAAAATATTGATAACTTTCCAGACTAATTAAAGAAAATTACTATTATGCCTGGCTCTATATGTACGCATTTTTTAGCTGTTCTAACTGGCACAGTCCTTTTAAGTCTAGAATCGTTATGTTTTATACCATCCATAATTATTATAAGTATTATTATATTGTAATTTACCCACTGTAATTACAATCTTCATGAAGAATTTCAGCGTTTTTAAAAAAAGTTGGTTTCGCTTGAAAGAAGTAAAATTATTAACATGCGGTTCTGTCATCTAATTATACTTGCATGCTAGTATAGTCTTGTTGAGGAGGCACTCGAGGTATTTTTTTTTCTTTGAAAATGTAAAGTTGCAGTTAATTTATTCTATTATCTCGTTTAGTAAAATTTAATTACCCAAACCATTTTCTTCATCAAAAGATTATATATATATCGTCATAGAAATAAATCAGTCGAAGGGATAGAAATTACTGCCTGCGCTTGAAAAAAAAAGTATCAGCGTAGTGTAGACAAAAGTAGTGAAAATGTACTACATCGCTTTGAGAACTCAAGTCTTAAACTAAATAAAATGGTGGATGACTATGAAAATTCACTGCGTATTTCAAAATGTTCTTTCCTTTGATATATACTAAGATGATAAAATATCATTATGCATATAAATAAATTGAACTTTTAATTCATTCACAGCTATTTTTGGTGCAAAATTCAAAATTTGCCTTTCTAATCTTCTTATTTTTCTATCGTTGCTAGTAAACTGGGATGAAAAAATGTTTTTGGCGTAGTATAAATGACACGTCTATGACCTGTATTTTGCATTTAATTATATTTAGTCTAACATATTGGAGAGCTTAGTTATCACTGTCAGCATCGACATGAACAAGGAATCATCATAGAACACAACTACCGAACAAATACTTTCCCATGGCTGTTTCTTATGTAGCATATTTATTATTAAACGGGATTTATAATCTCCATAATTTTTTTTTTGTTCGTTCAATGTCAAATCAACATGCATAAAGTCAATATTTTATCAGAAAGTTCAAAATAATAAGTCGATCATGCATCAGCCTTGGGTTGTTGAAACGTCGAATTCTGTGATTATAATGACCTAATACTACTTCAGAAATTCTATCTAGTAAAATGTGTAAAATAAACAACAATGCTAAAATAATAAAATGACAAGATTATTCATTCTTTGTCTTTGTGGGCTCACAGCAGTGTTATATTGAAAAAGGGTGATATGCATTATCATCACAATGAAAATTTTAATAAATTATATGTCTCATTCATGCATATTTGTTGAGAAATAATGTTGATTGATGATATTGTATACATGTTTATTTCATTTGGTTCAGTGACGATCTTCCAAGGAAAATTCCATTTTCAGCACCGAAAATCATATATGAACATTAAGAATTTTTTTTTCAAAACTTTGTAATACTTTGATTTTTACAATGTCTAAAATGGTCCGATGAAACTTGAACGTAACGTCGATCTGCCTTTTCATGAGACTATAGAAAGAAAGGTCCACTAGTACCCTCCTCAAACCCAAAACCTTTTCAACCAACAAATACATTGCTTTTCAAATGTAACTTGTAAAAAACATGAAAGTAAATATATATATTTTTTTGTATGAGAGTTGATTAGAGCTCCGTTATATTTTATTGAATACAATAATATGTTCAATAGAAACGATGTTATTGCGGCTGCAAGTGACAATAATATAAGAGAGAGGTTATAAATAGAAGCAAAATGAAAAGAGTGTTGTAATGTAAAAGTGTTTTTTTTGCGTTATATATGTAAAGATATAAAATGAAATGAAAAGAAAATAGGAAGAGAGAGAAAGGAACTTAAGTTATAGTTTAGTATGAGTATGAATAGCATTGACGGCCTGTGTAGCAACATCCCGAGGGAGAAAAGGTTTTTCATCGAAACCATAACCCCAATACGCACGTTAGATATATAGTAGGATGTATGAGCAAATAGAAAAAAAAAGTGTTACTGGGATGTGTTGTCTAATTCTTGCATTTTTGATAATTGATTAAAGGATAGCGTAAAGCAGACCGGTGTGGAAAAGTTCTTGCCAGACTTGTTTCTTTGGTGGACACCAAATGTATAGATACCGCTACAGTACATGGGTAGACAAATTTGAGCCTTAAAAAAAGGGGTAGAAAAAATACGCTGTAGACTTTCTTTTAACTATCTAAAATGCATGTTTCTCGTGGTTTTGCATTGTGCTTCCTGAAAATTTAATAAAAGCAAGCAAGTTATGACGACCTTGAAATTTGTTTTGAAACATCTGAAAAAAAACTTCATTTTGGTTCCAATTCAAAGAATTCATATGACACTTTTACCTATAAAAGGTATCTCCAACCAGCTCCAAGAATCAGTGAATTCGAGAATAGCATCCAACTTTGTAAGTAATTTAGAGTCTTTTTTTTAAGAATTCACAGCATGTGAAGTGAATTTTATTGACGGCCACTGAAGTTTCATTATAACAATGGTTGGGTAGACGTGAATATGACAAACATATATATAACTATATAATGACTATGTTAAGGACTTAGTATGGCACTTTCTAGGACTTGGACGTGACTCGAACGGGGGACCTGTTGGCATTGGCTTTCTTCTTTGTCATAAGGCACTCTTCCATTACACCGAGGCGCGAGGCCCCTTAGAGTCTTTTTTAAAGAACAATTGCTATTACCTAAAATATAGGCAGCGAGTCGCAAATCGCGCAATTTGTGAATGCAATTTTTGGAGTTGATATGCAAGGATATCTAGATTATAAAAAAAATCTGTTCAGAGGATGCTTTTCAAATTATAGAATTGTATACAAATAAATTCGAATCAGAATCCGAATTTACGCAATGATATAAAGGAAAGGTGGATTATCATTTTCAAGAAAGAGAAATGAATCAGGAAGCACACCTAGAATGAGAGAGTTATACGTCTTAAAATCAGAATTAGATGGTAGCTGCTTGAAGATACCTCTTATAGGTAAAAGTGTCATAATGAATTCTTTGGATTGGAACCAAAATGAAGTTTTTTTCAGATGTTTCAAAACAAATTTCAAGGTCGTCATAACTTGCTTGCTTTTATTACATTTTCAGGAAGCACAATGCAAAATCACGAGAAACATGCATTTTAGATAGTATATTTTTAGGCTCAAGTCTGTCTACGCTCGTTTTTCTACTACGCTCGTTTTCTTTTATGCCTGGCGTTGGTAAATAATGTAAAAAAAACAGATGCGACTCAACGACTTTGTTCGTAACAGCAACTGCTATGAATAAAAAATTAGAACTACACTTTTCAGCAGATACTGTATTCCGCAAACTGATGGATTGAATAAAAAAAATTTTTTTTTGATTAATTGTTGTGTAGAAAAATATAATCACTAATATACACATAGTAGTGATTTTCTTCTTTATAGGAGCCTTGTTGTTGAGCTCTTTGGTTATTCGACAAATACAAATGCTGAAAACGTAATAGTATAAAAGTTAAATATTAAAATATATCCCGATGCATACCTTAATATAAATACTCACGTAGAGTATCTTTTATTGATAATAAAAATATACGATTGAAATGTATACATGTATCACCGAGCTATGAACCTTGTAATAAATAGAATTAGTTTTTTTAAGATTCTTTCCCACTGTCTTATCAGAAGAACAATTATTTAATAGAAACGTAATTAATTTTAGTGTAGCAGTAATCTTTTATCCCATCATATTATAAGCGCTCATTGTTCATTAATAATGAATTATTGGTTTATTGTTGATCGAATATATAATTTGATTCGTGCTTAATGCATACTAAGCATAAGAATATAAAACTAGTAACAAATAAAATCAGTTGCTTTATTTACCACTGTAATCGGTTAGTTCATAACTATTACTATAAACTGTAAGTTACATCCTGCGGAGATCCCTTCTTGCACCACTGAGGTGAGATCTTTTGTTTGAGAGGGAAAAAAAACTCTATTCCGCCGTGTAAAATTGCTGTGAGCGTGTAGAAAAAAAAAACACATGCTACTTGGTGTACTCAGTTCTCGTCCACTTTCCACACTCTTATTCTCTCGCTTTGTTCGTTCACCAGCAACACGGTTATATACAACTACACTTACAAGAAGAATAATGCCTGCCTCTATTATTGACGGAAAAGCAGTTGCGCAGTAATGTATCGTTCTCATGTCAAACAGCTATTGTTGCCAATTCACGACTGTCATATTCTAAACATTTAATAGCTTCCTTTTTACTCACGTCATTTCTTCTTTATCCTTATCTTTAATTCTCATTACAGGTCTGTCCGTGCCGACGTTAAAACTAAGATTGCTGAAACCAAAGCCAAATTTCCTCATTTCAAACCTCACCTTGCCATTGTTCAAGTCGGTACTCGCGATGACTCGGCAGTCTATATTCGTATGAAAGAACGCGCTGCTAAGGAGGTAAATTGTCTTTTTGAAAAAAAAAAGATAAACTTGTAGGTTAAAAGAGATCCAACTGATATATTGTATCTTTTAATGGATCATTTAGGCTGGCATCGATTTTACCTTACAAAAATTACCTGAAACAGTATCTCAAGCAGAATTATTAGAAAAAGTTCGAGCACTAAATGATGATTATCGTATCCACGGCATTTTGGTTCAAATGCCTTTACCTTCTCATATTGACGAGGCTTCTGTTGTTGAAGCTATTGATTATCAAAAGGATGTTGATGGGTAAATAAAATAATCCCATATAGTTTGTTATGATAGTGCACAGGGGATGGGAATTATTGAAAATTAACTTGTTTTTTTTAAAAAAAAAAAGTTTCCATACCATCAACATTGGTAACATGGCCAAGAAATCGGCTGAACCTTTATTTTTACCTTGTACACCCAAGGGTATTATTACATTACTTCATTCTACCGGTATTGAAATTAGTGGAAAGCGTGCTGTTGTTTTAGGTCGTAGTGATATTGTGGTAAAGTTTCTTCCTTGTTTTCTGAAAACGAAAAAGAAAAAGTAATGCAAAGTTGTTTATTAATTGGTCATATGTACATTACATGTGTGTATGTTATAAAATTATTTTAGGGTGCACCTGTTGCAACTCTTCTCACGGCCGAAGATGCAACTGTTACCTTGTGTCACTCTAGAACTCAAAATGTAGAAAACATCGTAAGTACTCGCCCGGTCTTTTTTCGTGTATAATTGAAACTATAACTGAATTTGTAGCTGGAAATACATATATATTATGTATTAGGTTAGAGAAGCCGATATTCTCGTCGTTGCTATCGGTAAAACCGAATTTGTCAAAGGTGACTGGGTCAAGCCTGGTGCTGTTGTTATTGATGTCGGTACTAATGGTGTTCCAGGTACATACATACAATTTAATTGTTTAAAGATATGAGGATAGGAGAGGGGCGGATCATTTTTGGAACGTACTTATTTTTTTTTCTTTCATGGTCGGGTTTGTTCCTGCAACTAGATTCTACTAAAAAGTCAGGTATGCGCTGGGTGGGTGATGTAGAATATAATAAGGCTGCTGAAGTTGCTAGCGCAATTACTCCAGTACCTGGAGGTGTGGGTCCAATGACAGTTGCCATGCTGATGGAAAACACATTTGCTAGTGCCAAGCGCTGGTTTGATTTGAGCCGTGAGCGCAAGTTCTCACCTCTTCCACTCGAATTAAAGACACCTGTTCCTAGTGATATTGAAATTGCTAAAGAACAAACGCCTAAGCACATTGAAACTGTTTGCCGTGAACTTGGTTTAAGTAATGGTGAATTTGAATTGTATGGTTCCAACAAAGCTAAAATTGGATTGGATGTACTGAAGCGCCTTGAGCACCGTAAGGATGGTCGTTATATTGTTGTCACTGGTATCACGCCTACTCCTTTGGGTGAAGGTAAATCTACTACTACTATTGGTTTAGTTCAAGCATTGGGTGCCCATTTAAATAAGGTCGCATTCGCTTGTGTTCGTCAACCATCCCAAGGTCCAACCTTTGGTATTAAGGGTGGTGCTGCCGGTGGCGGTTATTCTCAAGTTATTCCCATGGATGAATTTAATTTACATTTAACTGGTGATATTCATGCTGTTACTGCTTCTAATAATTTGCTTGGTAAGCCTTTTTTTTATTCGTAAGGAGAAAACAAGATTATAGAATAATTTGAGGTTTATAATTATTAACATGGGGAAACTAACCTTAGCTGCTGCCCTTGATGCACGTATGTTCCACGAAAATACACAAACAAACAAGGCTTTGTTCAACCGTTTGTGTCCTGCAAAGAAAGGTGTTAGAACATTTGCCCCTGTTATGTTGAAACGTCTTCAAGTAAGAATCCCAAAAAAATTAGAAACAGGATTGTTCGTGGGACAATATGGATATAAATTAAATTTATTTATTTCATTTTTACTTACTGATTAAATTAATATATTTAGAAATTGGGTATCAACAAGACTGACCCTGCAGAACTTACTGAAGAAGAAATTGCACGTTTCGCTCGCCTTGATATCGATCCCGAAACCATCACTTGGCAACGTGTTGTAGATGTCAATGATCGTTTCTTGCGTAAGATCACCGTTGGTCAAAATCCCACTGAAAAGGGTCAAGAACGTGTCACTGGCTATGATATTTCTGTTGCTAGTGAAGTTATGGCTGTTTTGGCACTTGCTACTGATCTTAAGGATATGCGTCAACGTCTTGGTAACATGGTCGTTGCAAGCTCTAAGAGTGGCGAACCTATTACTGCCGACGATCTCGGTATTGGTGGTGCTTTGACTGTTCTCATGAAGGATGCTATTAAACCAAACTTGATGCAAACATTGGAAGGCACTCCTGTACTTGTCCATGCTGGTCCCTTCGCTAACATTGCTCATGGCAACTCATCCGTTCTTGCTGACAAGGTCGCACTTAAACTTGCTGGCACTGAACCTGAAATGGAAGCTGGATACGTTGTTACAGAAGCTGGTTTTGGAGCTGATATGGGTATGGAAAAATTCTTTGATATTAAGTGCCGTGTTTCTGGCTTGGTGCCTGATGCTGTTGTCATTGTTGCTACTGTCCGTGCACTCAAGATGCATGGTGGCGCTCCTGAGGTCGTTGCTGGTAAACCTCTTCCTGATGCTTACACTGAAGAGAATCTTGAATTCTTGGAAAAGGGCTGTGCTAACTTAGTCAAGCATATTGAAAATGCAAAGAAGTTTGGTATTTCTGTTCTTGTAGCCATCAACCGATTCACGTAAGTTATATATGTAGTTTATAACAGTTGGATGTATTTTTTTTCGTGGGCTAACCCGATACTACTATATGCTCTTTAGATCCGATACTGATGCCGAAATGGAATTGATCCGTAAATTGTCTTTGGCTGCTGGTGCAGACGACGCTGTTGCATGTGATCATTGGGCTCGTGGTGGTTTAGGTGCTGTTGATCTCGGGAAAGCTGTGATTGAGGCGTGTGAAAAGGAAAAGGAATTTAAATACTTGTATGATCTTGATCAACCTATTGAAAAGAAGATTGAAACTATTTGTAAGGAAATCTACGGCGCTGATGGTATTGAGCTTAGTGACCTTGCAAAGAACAAAATTGAAACATATACCAAACAAGGTTTTAGCTCACTTCCTATCTGTATGGCTAAAACTCAATACAGTTTCAGTCATGATGGTGCATTGAAGGGTGTTCCCACTGGTTTTACTGTACCCATTCGGGATATTCGTGCCTCGGTTGGTGCCGGTTTCCTTTACCCCTTAGTCGGTACTATGCAAACTATGCCTGGTTTGCCTACCCGCCCTTGTTTCTTTGATGTCGATCTCGATGATGAAGGAAACGTTGTTGGTCTTTTCTAAGTTAAATTTTAGTTTTTTAAATAGTAGTTTGAATTTCTGTGTTTTGTCAACCTGTACATAGAAAAATGATAATATATAAAAGAATTTTTCAACAAATCAAAAATGTTGCTATGTATATGCAAGTCTATGTCTTGTTTGCAGGAATTAAGTGTATATATGGTAACAACGTAAACGGAATTTCAGGTTAGTGAGTAATAGAATATTATTTATACTAGGTATTGTCACATTATTTTTCAGTCGTGTGAAAAATCTAACTTCAATATACAGTAGATATTACATGAGTATCATAATACATTTCAACAATAAAAATAAAAACAATAAGAACAATAGATGGATATTAAGTTTCGAAATTTTTTTTTGTTAATCTGTACAGATATGATAAATAGTGATTTATTACGATAAACTTTTTTTTTTGATATTAAATAAAACAAATGGTATGCAAAAAGAGAAAAAATAAGAGAAATTAAAAAGCAAAATGTGTACAAAAAGAATAAGAAAGTGTTATAGATGATATGCGGTAACTTTGAATGTGATGAAATGGAATATGCGACGGTAAAAAAAAAAAAAAAGAAATGATGACGGAGAAGGAATTGAATGACAGGAGATAGAATGGCAGATGAGATATACATGTGTAAAAAATTTTGTGTGATGGATCGATTTTACTTAAGCAGCAGCTGTTGCAATCTCCAATTGATCTGGATTATTGATGCCATGAAGAATATCGATATGTGTAGAAGTCTTCTTGGCTGTATGGTATCTTCGCAACAACATGTCTACGTTATCAAGATTTAATGGACGGATATCTGCCAATTCCTTAATTTTTTGTGTGACAGTTTTAGCGTCGTCATCGTTCAAATCATTCAATTGCAATTGTTCTATTCGGTTCTTGACAGCGTTCCAACCGGTTAATCGATGACCAATACTGACATATCGAGAAACACCAAAATCTTCAGGCTTCAAGATTTCGTATGTGGATGGGTTGTTAAGAATTGCCTTGGCGTGGATACCAGCTTTGTGAGTGAAAGCGCAGAAACCGGTAATGTAGTTGTTGAATGGAACATTAACATCAACGTTGTCAGCGACCAAATTTTCAACATCCCGAATTTGGGGCAAATCGTACTTGTTCATGACATAAGCACGATCAGCAGTGTACATACGAGCTAATAAGCCACCAAGAGGTGTAATACCATTACGTTCACCAATACCAAGGACGGTGGTATCAATGTGAGTAGCACCAGCTTCAAGAGCAGTGTACGCATTTGCGATGGCACAGCCAGTGTCGTTGTGGAAGTGACATTCAATATCACAGTTAACAACACTACGTAAAGTCTTGACGAATTCGTACACTTGACGAGGATCAGCACAACCAACAGTATCAGCAATACCAACACGATGGACACCTACTTTATCAACGGCTTTGTAGATAGCAAGCAAGTCAACCAAATCAGAACGGAAAGAATCCTCAGTAGAGAAACGGACTTCAAGACCCTTGCTCTTGACAAATTCAATAACTTCAATAGCACGTTGAGTAATGTATTCCATGCTCTTGCCATGGGAGAATTCACGAAGATATTTGGAAGTACCCATAACGACGTTGACACCATCGACACCAGTATCAATGGCAAGCTTAACGTCATCCATATGACAACGAACGTGAGTTAAAACTTTAGCTTTTAATCCAAGGCTGGAAATAACACGACAATCGTTGCGGGATTGTTCAGAAGCAGCGGGTGAAGTAAGTTCGATGTAGTCAACACCAATAGCGTCCAAGGACTTGGCAATTTCAACTTTGGTCTTGGTATCGAAAAAGGCATTAGCAAATTGTTCGCCCTCTGATGAAGAATAAAAAATAAAAATGAAACTGTAAGTATATAGATATTTAAATATAATAACTAATAATAATAATATCAAGTAATTTCTTCTTACCTCGTAATGTGGTTTCAATAATTTTGAAGTTGGAGATATTAGACATTGGGTCAGGATATCTAGGCATATAAGGCGAAACAATGGGTTCGCGTGGACGATCAGGGCTGTTGTCGTTCATGGGTGTATCTCTTGGTGGAGCCATTATAATGAATTTTGTTATGTTTTAGATATGTTTAATAAGGAAAAACGAATATGAAAACGATGTTAATATTATGTTGCAAAAAAAAAACTAGAATTAAGTGGAAAATGATCTCTCCTTTTATATCTGATTTTTTTAACCATTCTTTGAGCTCAAAGATTATCTTTGCACAACCAGGGGGTTAAAAAAACTAGATGATGTTTCCATATCGGTAAACTTGGCGCTTAATTTTTTTGATCGTCTTCTACTTAAATTTTCTTTAATCTTCCAAAAAAAAAAAAAGAAACAAATATTATTTAAGAAAATTGAAACATTCCATCAATCTATAATATGTTAGAAAAAAAAAACAATCACATATTATTAACAGCAGTAAAAATTTATTTGTTGCGTTTTTTTCTTTAATTCTATTTCACTCAACAGTATATGTAAATACAGTATCTATAATAATATACTCAGGAAACAGCACATGCAAAATCTGATTTTATTTCTGATGTTTGGAACATCTCACTACGATTACCATATATGGGCAACGAATACAAGATCGGAGATTTTGATTATTCATCCTTAAGATCAGCATGAGTTTTTATCTTGTAATTCCCTCTCAGAGCTATACCATTTTGACGTAACCCTGTTTTTTTTTCTAAATCTTAATATTTAATCATCTGAAAAAAAACCAAACCTATCTTTACTAGAAAACCTTGCTGCAAATGATTCCAAAATGGGTTTGCTTTTCCAAGGGATGTAATTATTATGTGATAAAGATCATGTAGTTTTTTTTTTTCGTCTATATAAATTATGATAAGTTTGTCATTTAATAAGTATAACTACTACTATGATAATACGTATCGAGTTGAATGAATTGTTATAACCGAGCTTCAATTATGTCACTATGTAGCCAATTAAAAATATAAAATTGCGGGGTACATCATCTCACGTTACATTTTTTTCACGTTTTGTTTCTTTTTTCTAACAAAAAAAAACAAGTTGTTATCAATCTAATTAATATCTAAAAAGTAAAAATAATGGCGACTCAAACACATACCTGTATTGACTGAACTCTTTTCTTTACGTTAGTAAGCTTTTAATTTTTCTCATTTTATATTTCTACAGAATCATGTATTCCCATCTATCCATACACTTAGAATTAGCATATAAGATCTAACTTATTAAAATAACTTAGAAACTGACATCAAATATCTCACGCTTATATTCTTCTTATACGTGTCTCTAACCTGTTATGATTACTCTCGTTGTAAGATTGTTCGATTATTCTAGAATACATTAGTCTTCGATACTGATATTGGCTTTGGAGGAATGATTACATATTAAGGTTAGTCTCAATATAAATACCACTTTTTTTCCTTTATATTCAAATAATTGTTCGAACTTTTAGTGTATTATTTTTTTTATTTTGACGTGTTTTGCTGTATGACTGAAAAAATCTTGCATATCATAATTTATAAAACTTTTACTCATTATATTCCAAAAAAACGCAAGATTTTATGTACATCCAAAACATTCGTACTGATAGCTCTTGCCTCTCTTCATCTTTATCTGTAGTGCTTCTTTTCTTCAAACAACAGTTATTTAACGGCTTTTATTACAAACGTGTTATATATAATAATTATTTCGACATACAATATGGTAAAAATAATAATTACAATAATATTTATGGTATATGATTTTTGTTTTTTTTTTTGTCATATTCCTGTTACGTACTATGGGAAATATAGCTTGAAGAAGAAAACATCATTGTTTGCTGCTATGCTTGAGAGACCTATTACGATAATAATAATATCTTTATTTTTGACTTGTCAATTTTCACGCTTACGTACATATATATATATATATATTTGCTGATCGATATCTGTATACAAAAATGTAATGTTATAACTGCTTTAAATTGTTTTTATTAACGTTATTAAAAAAACCCCGTTTTTTTGACACATAAATATCCTTGGTCAAATAATGCAAGATAATCTAAGTTTCCTAATTAGGAAGATCAATTAAAGAACTTAATCGCGCTAAGCCATCATGGGTTGTACAAGAAGAAAAAGCTTCTATAACATTTTATGCATTCATGTTTCATGGGCCTAAAACCCTCATCGCTTCCAGCGAATCAGGTAAAATAGCTCTATGATGAGTCACAACGATATTTTCAGCTTGTTAATAAATCATATATTTTTTCAGTAATGCGCAGCACCGTAATAACTGTGTACTAAAATGAAACCGGGAAAAAATGAAACCAGCCGTCTACATAATAATATTATAAGAACCCTGTTTCTAGCATTAATAGAATATACATTATCGTTAAGTTTTCCAAGTCCACATGACCAGCAGGATATTTATTCATAACTTTTCGAATAAAATAAACTTATTGCTTTTTTTAAAGAATCCCGAAATAAAGTTTACTATAACTGAGTCAAAAAAAAAAAAAAAAAAAGGAAAGAAAAGGGTGTTGACAGTTTAATACTACATGTGTGGATAGTATTGCAACTGCTCAAGAGTTCTTAAAAACTATTATAAATACAAAGCTT
Organism: Circinella minor; assembly: GCA_016758965.1. Taxonomy (NCBI): domain Eukaryota; kingdom Fungi; phylum Mucoromycota; class Mucoromycetes; order Mucorales; family Lichtheimiaceae; genus Circinella; species Circinella minor. The sequence continues at coordinate 69,273 of JAEPRB010000074.1, read as the reverse complement.
ACATGTGATCTACTTTAGAATGTCTGAAGTAACAAGTGAAATAATTTCCGCTCTTGTGCTATATGAATCGGTACCGCTATTTATAGATTTAGCTTTCTATGATGTAAAGTCGAAATATTGTGTAAGCGCGGCCTAATTCTCCTTTTTGTTTTCATAACCAAAATACGGGATTTCCAAAAAGTAAATTTCATAATACAAAATATAATACAGCTATTATTATTTTTTAAAGTGACATTGAATTAGATATAAAAAAAGCCAAAATTATTTTTTTGGAAATCCTATACGTACTACAACTACATATTACATACATATTATTGCGTGGTATTACCCCGTTTCACTCACATCAAGCTCTATATTTAAAAGATTCTATAATATTATTAGCGGCGGTTCAGTAACATTCCAGTATATATGTTGCAACGAGAGTGAGAAAATTCAGTATCTTATTGATTTATTTATATTTTTCAAGATCTACATTTATCATTAAAATTATTACCCATGACGACAATACGATCATGCTTTTTCTGTTCAACTAGTACTGTATATTACTACCTTAATATAAAAGTACTTTACAAATGTCAGTGCCGTGCGGGGATATCAAAACCGTAGAATTTAAATGGTGCCAATTAACATATTTGGAAAAGAATTTTTAATGGGTTCAGTACGTATAACTATGTTATTACTACTGGCATAAATAATATATATATATTTTATAGGTAAATTATTATACAAATGAAATTATTCTAATGAGCTTTTTAAGTTACTATAAAAATTATGATGCATGTATGTGATGTTCTTTAGCATGAAGTAAAGATACAAGAAACTCATTTGTTGGTACAGGAATATTTCGTTCTTTTGCCAAACGAATGACATAACCATTAATATATTCGATTTCAGTAAGACGCTTAGCCAGAATATCTTGTACGGTCTATACATAATTAAATAGAAATGATAGTTGATTATTTTCTCAAAATATGTTAAATTATGTATACGATATATCCGGGACAAGATATTCACTTCATTTTTAAATATCATTTATACTTACCGTACACTTTGTTTCGCTCGATTTAATAGCAGTACTTTCAACCATTTCATAAAGATCATCCGCAGTAGTATTTAATTCAGTCAATACTTGAGCACATTCTTCACATACTTGTCGTATTAACTTGGAACCATATGGATTACGAATCATTGCCCCGTTTGTACTTTCCAAGATACCAGTCACTGCATTCATACCACAATTAACCACTAATTTCCGCATCATACGTATCTGTAAATCATTCCATTCAACAGTAGTTGAATTTAATCCAGGGATTTCACTAAACGCTTGCATCACAGCATTTGTTTGATTTTTATGTTGTTGCTCCGCTTGAAAAGAAGAAAAGGCGTTTGGACGAGGCAATGCTGCCAAAAAGTACCCATCACCTGGATTATCCCATCCACTAATATGTTGAACTGAAAAAGGTTCCATTCTAACAGTAGCATGACGATTTACTCCGAGAATGATGGAAGGTGATTGAAGACGTTCTTCTGGAGTAGGCCAAATAGATTCAAGTAATTCATCAGCTACACCCATACCGTTCTAATTAAATTTTTACAAATAGTGAAAATAAATCAAATGCTTAATATTCGTTTCTTATACCGAACAAAAAAAAAGATAGATAGGATATGAACAAAATCATTTAGATATCTTGATATAATAAACAAAAAAAAAGTGTTACGTATTGTACACTTGATATAATTTTTAATAAAAACATACCTGTAATAACACTAATGTACTCGAGCGTGACAAATGCGACTTGATAGACTGAACAGCTTCTTTCGCATGTTGCGATTTTGTAGTCACAATCACATTTTCCATTATACCAGTAAATTTATTTGATTTATCATTGCTTCCACCATTAGCAATCATAGTATTAAACCCTCCTTTTCTCCCAGGATTTGATTCATTGACACGTCGATATGTAATTTCACTTTGTCGATTACGAAAATCTTGTAAAGCTCGTTGAGAACGTAAGATGAGGGTTACATTATGACGTGATCCAAGATCAAATGCAGTATGACATCCAACTGCACCAGTACCTAAAATATGAAACCGCATTGTTTATTTATTTTTCTTTATCTTTTGGGAAAAGTGGAAATGAAAAAAGAAAAAAAGAGAGAGATAAAAAAAAAGGAATGTGATAAATTATTTATTATAAAAAATCGAGCAGACCAAAAAAAAAAAAAGGTGTATCTAAAGATGGTAGGAGATCTTGAAGTTGGTGGTACAGAAAAGAAAAATTTGGGACGTGAAGTTTATAAAATGATATCATAACGCATCGAAAACCGAAACTGATTGGGATTACACAACTCTTTATATTATTAAGCAGTTTAAGCGTGCTTTGTTACTAAACATCGCTTTGTGTCTATTTTTATATCTTTATCATAAATAAAACTTTTCTTGTCATATACTACCACCATCATTGACATCCCTCCCCCATATAATAATTATATTTTACATTCGTACGTCAAGTCATGAAATGTGTATTTCAAACAAGACGAAATATTATCTATCATATTACTTATAAGCAAGCTCTCGTCGTGAAAGTTAAGGAAGTAGCTTTCTTATAATACATAGTACTACTAAAAACGATATGATTGTTTATATAGGAAACCAGATTCCCACACAAATCGGATAAATATCAATAAATAATTTCTCCTCATCTGTCATTTCTTATTCTATGATACTTAAAAAGTAATGAAGAAAAAAAAATTACACCATTTCTTTTTTTGTTTTCATGGAAACCAATTATATTTTTGTTCACTGAGCTGTTCGCACGCCTGTGCCACATTTCTATGACAACAACAAAGTCAGTGAAAAATCAACTAATATATTAATCCATGATACATTAAAAAGAAAATAACCAAGGAAAAAAGAAAATCACGTGACTGTGACCTTGATCAAGAAATTCGCGTATCTTGTTGTCGGTCTTATTTTACATTTGCTTGCTTTTCGTTTTTTAATAGCAGCGAATACCTCATAACTCTTTTTTTTTCTTGCTCTATATAAATATAATACATTATATTTCACAAACACCATGAAGGTGCTCATCAAAGGTGGTATATGGAAAAATACTGAAGACGAAATTCTAAAAGCAGCTGTTAGTAAATACGGAAAGAATCAATGGGCACGTATTTCTTCATTGCTTGTCAGAAAGACACCTAAACAATGTAAAGCTCGATGGTATGAATGGCTTGATCCTAGTATTAAAAAGGTAAAAAAAAAAAAGATTGAATCATTTATATATAATATAAATTATTATTGTTTTTTTTTATTTATATAATTTTATACATATTTATATCTAATCTTTGTTTATTTATTTTATTTAGACTGAATGGTCAAAAGAAGAAGACGAAAAATTACTTCATCTTGCCAAACTCATGCCAACTCAATGGCGTACGATCGCACCCATTGTCGGTCGTACACCAGCTCAATGCCTCGAACGATACCAACGATTGTTAGACGAAGCCGAAGCAAGAGAAGCTGAATCCGATCTTGAATTAACAGGATCGTTAGGACCAGAAAGTGGACCTAATGCTGATGAAGTACGACGTCTTCGACCTGGTGAAGTGGATCCTGAGCCTGAAACAAAACCAGCACGTCCAGATCCAGTAGATATGGATGAAGATGAAAAAGAAATGTTATCAGAAGCTCGTGCAAGATTGGCTAATACACAAGGTAAAAAAGCCAAACGGAAGGCAAGAGAAAGACAATTGGAAGAAGCAAGACGTTTGGCATCATTACAGAAACGACGTGAATTGAAAGCTGCTGGTATTCAGTAAGTTATTATACTTATATAATGTTTTCTTTTCGAGTTATGGTACTCACAACAAACTAATAATTATAAATAATTAGGTTGAGAATGAAGAGAAAGAAAGGTGATATGGATTACAATGCTGATATTCCATTCGAAAAACCTGTTCCACTTGGTTTCTATGACAACACAGAAGAAAAAAATCGACCTGTAGATCCTGGAAAATTAACAAATGTTCATCTTTCAAAATTGAATCGTCGACGTGCCGATATTGAAGAAGAAAAACAACGTGAAAAGAAAAGAAAAGGAAAACAAGCCGGCAATAAGGGTGAAAATCCGGAAGGAAATCAAGGTCGTTTTGTTCCTGCTAAAGATGCTAAATTAATTAAAGAACAGGAACGAGAGCAAATCTTTAAACGACGAAAACTTGTTTTACCAGCTCCTCAAGTAGGTGAAGCTGAATTGGAAGATATCGTCAAGCAAGGAACAAATACTGAAAATGCACGATCACTTGTGGATGATGAAGGAGAAGGTGGAATGACAAGTGGGTTAATGGGAGAATATACTTCAACACCAAAGAATTTACCTACACGTACACCAAGAGCACCTCCAAGTGGTAAGTAAAAGAAATAATATATAATTTATTTATGTTTAGTAATTCATTATGATGAATAAAAATACTATTATACTAAACCTTTTTTGTTCTTTTGATATTAGCGGATAATATTTCCATTGAAGCAAGAAATCTTCGAGCTTTGACAGAAACTCAAACACCATTGCTTGGTGGAGAAAATACTCCTATGCCCACACAAGGCACTGGTTTTGATGGTGTTACACCAAGAACAAGCACTTTACAAACACCAAATCCTTTACTTACACCACGTACAGAGAATTCAGTTTTGTCAACACCAAGATCACAAGTATCTGAACCAGCTATTAAACGTGCTGTACGAGAAGCTCTTTCTGGTCTTCCTGAACCCCGTAATGAATATGAAATTCGTTTACCTGAATTGGAAAGTCAACATGAAAAGACAGAAGGCAAAGATCAAAAGAAAGCAGAAGATATGTATGATATTAATAAACAAAACAAGGAAAAGGCTGCTGCTCGAGGTAAACAATTTTTTATTCTCTTTTTTTTTTTCAAAAATAAAAATAAATTAATAAATAGTTGTATATTATAGAAAAAGATGCATTAGAACGACGATCTTTGGTTATTCAAAGAGGTCTTCCACGACCCACACGAACACCTGCAAAATTTTGGAATGTTACATCACACATTGAATCACTTGTTCAAGAAGAATATTTACGTTTAATAACACATGATATGGTAAAATATCCAGCTGTGGGTAGTAAAATAACACCTGGTACTGCTTCCCTTAGTAATGAGTTAGAATTAGTTGAACAAGAATTTACACCTAAAGAACTTGCAGATGCACGCCGTGAAATGGAAAATGCTGTCAAAGAAGAACTTGGTTTAGATGAAAATTCAGAAGAATCAGCGGTTAAACAAGCCTTAAAAGAACGTACAAAAGATAATAATTATGATATTCTTTGGGATAAGGAACATGGTGATGATGTAGTTCTCTCTGCACAATTAAACCAATTCTTAAAATTGGATGATATTAAAGAAGCTAAAGATGTTCTTCAAGGATATTCAAAAACAATTGATGTAAGTATACTAATTATAGGTTGGCTAAGATATACTATTCACATTTTACTGATAATATTGCTTTTTTAATAATGTAATATATAGAATAATCGTAAAATCATGATTCGTCAAGCAGCAGAAGCAGGCAAATTGGAAAAGAAACTTGATGTTCGATTAGGTGGTTATATGAATCGATCCAATACTTTGATGAATCAAATTAATGATGCTTATGATGAATTAGAGACTGTGATGGATGAATATGTTAACTACACAAACTTACAAGCAATGGAATCAGCAGCTGTTCGTATTCGTGTTGATAATGCAGAAATTGAGGTGAATCGATTAGAAAGTCGAAATAATTCTTTACAACAAAAATACAAGGATTTATCAAATGAAAAACAAGATTTGATTGCTAGTATTCAAAGTTTAATGACTTAATTAAATCCATTCTTTCATTCATTCATTCATAAAATATTTAAAATATCATTTTATAATAAACATATTTTAAGGTCATCCATTTTTTTTTTATCATGTGGGGTAACACTTAATGCAATTATTTCGCACGCCGATTTATTCTTCTTTTCTCTTCCTTTTTATTCACTCACGCATAACAATAATATACGCTGATAATGAATGAAACAACACTTGTATGGGATGTAATATATCGAATTCTAGACGAATGCATAGAAATAGAACTTAAAGAAAGTCAACGTCTTGCTGATCAAGCCAATAAAAGTATGTGTTGGTGTAGTCAACTTACTTTGATTAACCACCAATGCAACGAATATATTTTAAACCATGCTCAATTCCATAAACTACAAGTATTTTACATACTTGGAAGAACTACTCGACAACGCGATCCAGTCATTGTAGGTGTAGACAATGATAAGAGTACAAAGAATAACGAGTGGACAATGTTGCATATCAGTCTTTCCAACCAACAACGACTTTTACCCGAAGTTTGCATGTTTTCTTTACTCGAAGTTCGACCACCAAGAAAAACTGCTTCTTTATTATTATTAGATAAGGATAATAAGGATGATGATAATAAATTAACACATACGACAACGATAAGAAAAAAGTCAACTTATCGTAATAAAAGTCGTTATTGGTATCGTCAAGTATCAAGTAGAATCATTAAAAGTGGTGATGGTCGAGTAGTCCCGTTATTACGTTATCATCGAATGATTGGTGAAATTGAAGAGTTTGCGACACTTAATTCAGCATCAATTTGGTGTTGGCGTAACCCAGTAAATTCTTGGTTATATCGAGGTTTACCAGGATATAGATTACTTTTAGATAATCCAGAAAATGAATTATTGATATGGCATCATTCCTATTCAAAACAACAAAAACAACGAGAAGGAGGAACAGAATTATCAATAGGAGAACAAGTTTTACATCATAATGTTCCATTTTTTGCAAATCTTGGATCACCTACTACTGCTGCTCAATTTATGTAATCATCCACACATATTTACCCTATCCATAATTCAAAGGGTTTATTTTTGTAATATTATTTATTTTTAAATAGGGATATACAATTCATTTATTATAATAGTATTAAAAGTCTAAATCTTTTTTAAATTGTTTTGAAAGATTTTCTACTTCTTGACGAAGTACTTGACTTTTTGTTATCCTTTCTGCAACTGCTTCCATTAATAATCTTTCTTGTGATTCTACTTTTCCATTAAGTTCACTTAACCTATTTTTTTTAAAAAAAAAATACATTAGTTTTCTATTTGTTAAATACATTTAATAAAAGTCATTTTTTATTACTTGAGTTTAAGTTCTTGTTCCATTTTTTCATAATTATACAATTTTTCTTTAGCATCACGTTTCATCTTTTTCATTTCTTGTTCTTTTCGTGCCAAATCTTCAAGAGCTTCTTGTTGTTCTCCAAAAAATCGCTAATAAATAAAAAGATTTAATTCATTTAAATATTTTAAGAAGGAGAGTGAGGAGGGGGGGGGTTTACCTGTCGTTCTACTTCATATGCTCTTGTTGCTTTATCCAAATTCTCTTTTAATAATATAACATTTGATTGTCGTTCTGTTATTTGTTCAGTTAAATTGGATAATTGTTTATGTAATTCTGTCATACGTTCAGTTTCTTGATTAAATGCAGTATCAGCTTCTTGTTTAATTTTTTCAAGATAGGGCTATTAAAGAATAAAATGAGTTACTTTTATCATAATATCGAACCCAAATAATAATAATAGTAATAATAATACTTACTATCGCTATACGTTTTAAATCAATTGAAATCATTTTATCAAGACTTGATGCTTTTGGAAAGAATTTTAATTGTAAACTCTTTCCTTCTTTAGTATATGTGATATCAAGTTCATTTAATTGTTCATTATATTCTTTTGTATGTCGATCCACCTTGGATAATAATTTGGATAATTCATTTTCAGCAATGCTTTGTTCTTTAGTTAATTTTTGAATTAATTGTTGTGCATTAGCATTTTCTTTTTCCAAATCAGTTTGTTTTTGATATAATCGATCAATTTCTTCTAAAGAAGTATTTAAAGACTTGAATTTTTCTTCTATTTCAGTATATTCTTTTTCTGTCCTTTTACATTGACCCTCTATTCATAGATTAATTTATATCATTAGTATATAATGATCCTCTTAGTTCCTTAAACATAATAAGTAAACTTACCAAGTTCCTTTGCTTCACGTTCAGTTTTTGCAATTGATTCTGTATATTTTGCAACCTTTTTTCGCATTTCATTATTATATTCCTCAAATTTGGTCATATCTTTTTCCATTCTTGCTCTTTTTTCAAGACATTTTTCTTTCATATTCTTTATTATTATTAATATTAATATTTATATATAGTTAGAATAAAATTATATCTTTACTATCAAATCAATTAAACTTACTGGTTTCGATTTTAATTCATCCCATTGAGCTTGAAGAATTTCATTAGCTTGTGATACTTTTTTTGATTGTTCAACATACTTTATTTTCAAATCATCTATATAAATAATATGAGTTAGTAGTTGTTGAAAAAAGAAAACCTTATATTATATATATTTACCAAGTAATCGACGTAATTTTTCATTATATTCATTAAATTCATTTGCACCATGCAAAAATGCTCTGTACGTAGCAACAGAATAATCATAAAATAAAATATTGGTATCTTCGGTTCTATCATCATCTTCTTCATCACCTTGTTTATCTTTATAATGATCTGTAATTGCATCAAAATCCTATTCATTTAATGATAATGGGATATTTAGTCTTCTTTTCTCCATTCTGTTTATTATTATTATTTTACCTTACACATTTCAACCATCCATGATAATACAGCTAAAAAGGATGGATAAGAATGTGGTGCAGCAACTGAAAATAAAGCTCTCGGACTTAATGTATCTGTACGTGGATATTTAAATGCTTTTAATATATCAATAAAAACATCTTGAAAACGTTCAGGATAAATATAATCAGGTGTAACATGTAAGTGTAAAAATTTAAAAACTTGTTGAAAAGTTCGATTTTCCAAGTTTCGTAAAGCTGCTGTTGTAATAGGACCATATCCATGATCACTCAAATATTGTACAATGGACCGAATGGAGGCTCGTTGAAATTCAGGATCTCGAATAGGTCGATTATCCATTGCTGAGCGTGGTGGAGGAGGTCGATCTGTACTTGTTGCAACAAAGGAAGGTCGATTCAATATACTTGATCGTCCACTTTTTATATAAAGAAAAGTTTATTATACAAAAGCTTGTTAATTTCATTTCGTTTTTTTTTTTTACAAAAGATTAATTATTTTATAAATTTATTTAAAAAGGTTTATATACATATAAATATATATATTTACCTGGTAGGTACTGATGATTGATTACGTTCAAATAAGGATGAGCCACTTACTTGTGATGCTACAGCGTTTTCATTTAATATAGTAGATCGTATATTATTATCAGTAGGTTGTGTTGCTCGTCTTGGTCCAAGTACTTGTGTTCGACGGTGTTGTGTTGTTGTTAATCGAGACATTTTTGAAGGACCACCCGCTGATGGAGGTGGTGCTCGTTTTGAACCACCCCGTGGAATTCTTGATGAACCACTTCCATAGTTCCTTCTATCCATTGTTGAAAATAATTAAAATAATAAAAAAATAATAAGGAACACGAAAAAAAGAAAAATGCAGGGCGCGTTTTAATTTTCAATGTAACGCGAATCAAGCGGAGTGATGATATACTTATCTACTTCATGGTAACAAATAATTTCAAGATGATAGTCAATTGTTATTGTTTCTTATTAAGGAATAAATAAATTCATAAGAATTTATATATAGTAATAAAGATATAGAATAATGATATAGGTTTATTATCTAGTGTATTTCAAAATAACATATAGTCTAATAACAGTCTATATTAACTTATTACATATATAAACTCTTTAATAATATGTGTTGTCGAAACAAGACTAAATGAGAGATTGGATTTATTTATATGTTTAAATATATTGATAAATTCAAACAAAGGTACTCTCTTTGGAAAGAGTAAATATCGATAATTGATTTTTGAAGGATCGGGTAAACCGGTTCATAATTATAGTTAGTAGTTAAACATACATGTTTATTTGCATACAAATTCCAAGATGAAACAAATCAAGTTTAATTGGATCATCTGTTGCTGCGTGATTAATTCTGTCAGACAATATGTTACCGACGATATCTTTAACCTTACTAATGTTACAGTTTTTTTTATTGTAATAATAAACACATTACAGTGAATTTTCGTTAAACCGATACTTTTAATAATATGTAAGGTTTTTTAGCGAAACACTGGTTTTAGCTTTTGAAACTCGGTTGCCAGCACACAGGGTGGATATATTTAATTAGGGGGGAGGAGTGTGTTTAACGAATACCTCTTATTTGAAACCAAGTTACATAATATAAATTTTGAATCAATATATATATATATATATATATATTTGTATTTTTTTTAATAATGACAAAAAATAAAAAGTACAATAAATAGATTTATGTGAGATCATAACAAGAATTCCAACATGGTTGAATGTTCAAAATACAGAAGATGGAAATTTTATTTTATTCATAATGCTGTTAAAAAAAATTGGTTTCGCAGTGAAAACTAAGAATTGTCGCGTCTTGCAAAAAAAAAAAAAGTTCTTTCGTTGCTATGAAACCTTAATATTGTGTTTTAGAAAAAAAAAGATCTTGAATGTAATGCACGTATATCAAGTTTAAATATAAATATTTAATAGAGACATATGCATAACTACCTTTTTTTTATGACACAACAATTTAACCAGCGTTTAAAATAACGCGTTAATACAGGAACAAAGTCACTTTTTAAAAAGCTTGAATTTAATAACCATCAAAAAATAAAAAATGGTTTCAAAATTCCAGATGAAATTATTATCATCAAGTAATTATTATTTTTTATCATTTTCTTATTGAATTGTTATATCCCCCATTTTTCAAGTGAAGGAGGAAAAAAAGGATTAAAAAAAGCAAACACTGGACAGGTAGTGGAACATTAGAGAGCCGACAGGGCTGGCCAAGCTGTGCCGACTCGCCTAACCCATTGAACTACCTACCTCTTATTATGAGGGGAAAAAAAAAAGAAAAGAAAAAGTTGGCTTCAGGGGATACCCTTTTATAACTTTTTTTTTCGTGACGGTTTTCAGAATTTGAATTTCAGAAATATGACCTTGTTTATGACTGTTTTGATCTATTTTAAATTCAGAACAGGACATGTGATGTTGCCTAGTAACAAGTTTTGCATGAAGAAATAAAAAACATAAAGGGGATGATAAAAAAGAAAACTGTTTAAACTATGTAATAAAGAAGTATAAATCGTCAAACATCAAATTCCTGTCACCGCTTGTTTTACAGCCAACTCCGAAAAAGCACAGACCCCTTTAGTGTCACCAACTTTTTTTTTTTTTTTTTGACAAGGGAAAAAGGCGAAACATCTTTCAAATTAATATCTTGCTTCGTAATCTGTTATAACGAATAAAAAATATTATTTTCATTTTGATTTATGAATTGATGTAACCTAGGTTAGTTGTAGTTGAATTAATTCATGTAACTTTCTTTAGTTTTAAATATTATAATGATATAAATTTTCTTTCCAAAAGGTGTAGCATTTAACGAAATACAGTTGAAATATATATATATGTGTGTGTGTGTGTCTCACACACTGTGTGTATATGTGTTATATGAAAAGAAAAAAAAGAAGAACGTTGCTCAAAATAACAGAAATGAAATTGTGTACAACATGTTATCGGCTTTGAAATCACTTGTTTCATAACATGCTGTTGACAATAGGATTAATTTGTAGAGCCACTATTATTTGCCTCGATTATATTGTTTGTGTCTGTGCCACACTCTTCACAGGATTACCGATTTGTCAAATTACCAAGGTGACACCATAAAAAACATCCATTGGAATCATGTAGAATCCTGTGAAATCCTGTAATATCAAGTAGAGAAAAATAGTTAAGAGATACCATGGATTTAGCCAATCACCGATTTAACGAGAAATTAGTGTACTTGTGTCTTTATTTTCTTCATCTGAAGAGAACCTTAAAAGTGAGTTCTGTTGTACATACATTAACTTTTCTAATTTTTTGAGTAAAATGATAGACTTTGCGCAATAACTCTTTACAACACTTCTATATGGTCCGACATCATTAAAAGCAAGGGACCGGATGAAGATAAATTAAAACCATAGTTAAATTATAATTGGAGAAAGAGAGAGAGAGAGAGAGGATACCATGGAAAAAAGCGACACTGTTTGATTTATTCGTATAACAACAGGCAGACAATATAATGGCCTGGATAAGCAGAAAATACCAAATTTTATACTTTTCTATACTCTCGTCTAATATAAAATGTAGGATCTCCAACAGCAACAAGTAATATTTTTTATAAGATAAATGTGCTGGTAAGTATTTACCAGTATAATTAAATATTTATGATTAACGAATATATTTGTATACTGTACTAGTATTAAGAATGAAAAGAATAGATGCAAAAGAAGAAGGTATAAATGGTAACCTGATTTTCTTTTTCTTTTGTTTTCATAAACTACATTGTTGTGACTCGAACTGGTTGAATTTCAAGTATGATGATATTAAACACGAATTAACATAGTTATATACGTATTTTACAACAATATCCAATTTTTGTCGGCATTCAAGTTATAAATTATATCAAGGTACGTAGGTAATGTCAACAAAAGTATACCTTCTAATTGTTTTGATAAAATATTGTATTAGAATAAACAAATTATCAAGGAAAGCAAATACGAGGAATAATGAACAGTATAATTTTTACTAGTAGTTTTGTTTATCCAAAATAATAATTATAATCATTTGTTACTTTTTTTGTTTAATTGTACATATTAATAACAGAGAACATATTTTATTAAAAAGATATATAACAAGAAATTCGATTAAAAAAACCGTTAATGAACTTTTATTGTATTGTATACACATTAAGTTGTTGTTTTTTTTTCATATGTATTGCTATGTACGTAATACATTAATGATTGTGTTTTTAAATGTATAAACTTATTAATTATGTTTTTCTGTGATACTTTTTCTTTCAACACAAATAAAAGAAAAAAAAAGAAGAGAGGGAGATGAGCAATGAATAAGAAAAAGAGATTGTCAGTTGTACACACATACATACACACACACAAAAAAGATTCTTCAAACAAGTAAATTAATATATGTTATGAAGAAAGAATATTAGAAACATGTTATAATAATAATGATGATGATAGTAAGTGATAATAATAATAATAATAATAAGACACAGCACAAAAAGAAGAGTTAAAAAGAAATAAATGAAATGAAATATTATTTCTTTGATACCAAAGCTTGAATAATTGCACCATTAGCAATAATAATAGATCTTGATTGTTGTTCTGGTATAGATTCCTTTCCTGTTTTTGTTATCGTTGTTTCAAATCCTTCATATAAAATCTTATCTTCTTCTTGTAAAATACGACCAAGATAAATCAAACGAATATTATGAGTTTGTACTGATATATTAGGTGTTTGCATATAAATTCTGGTTCGTAATGATGAAACTGTTTCATCTGTTTTACTAATATCAACTTTAATATCTTGTGCAGTCGATAATCGAACTGTAATTGGAATAAGATTTGATGTTGTGGTTGGTGCTGTTGTTGTTAATGGTACATCTGATGAAAGTGATTTTTTATCCTCATGTTGTTGTTGTTGATGATGATTATCATCTTGATGATTATTATTTTCTTGTTCATTATCAATTCCTTCTTCTCGTTTAATATCGGTCTGTGCCGGCACAGATGTGGATGCAATCATTCCTGTTGTATCGTCATGATCTTGTTCATTGTCGTTCTCGGATACAATTAAATTGGTAGGATCAATAAAACAATACATTGGAATCACATATCGATTACCAAGTTCTATTATCATTTTAATATAAAAAAATATTATACTTATTAAACCTTTTTCTTTCCGAAAATATATCCTTATTTCTTATAATATTTACCATCATAGCAACCTTCAGCGGGATTACCAGTAGGAATAATAATATTAGCAGCATCCAATATCGATTGAGCCATTCGAATGTCAGGCGATGTCATTGCTGCATGAAGAGCTTGCCAAATTTCCGCACGACCCTATTTATTTATTTTTACTTTTTTAAGCTTTTTTTTTTCCCTTTCATTTTGTTATGCAATATAATAGTTCCTTTTGTTCTCTTTCTCTTTTCAATACAAACCTCATAACTCGGTGCTGTTTCCCAAAATACGGTTCGTTGGTTTTCTAATTGTGTTTGTGTTATAGGTGAATCAGCTGTCCAATGAATACCTGTTCGTTTAAACGGTTTGCCTATAAATAAATTATATAATAATATTATTAAACAGGGATTAGAATAAGTATGTAAAAGATTATTATTATTCTTATTATATTTCAAGTTCATCTTATTAACCTCCAGCGACAGTTGATCGTCGATTATCATCGTCGTCAGCGGCTCGAGAAACACAGCATCCCATGGGGAGATTTTCTTAATTGTAAATATTATTTATATTTATTTACTTTATTTTGAAAAGAATAGAAAAAAAAAGAAGAAGAAAAGAAAAAGTTGTCGTCTTTTTTTTTTTATGTTAAGTTTTTACTGCTTGTTATTTGTATATTATTACTATTATTGTAGTACTGATTTAGCTGAAGTAAAATCAGCACGACGAAAAAAAAAAAAGGGGGGGGAGAGGAGGAGTTCCAGTTTCCCAACTTTGCACGTGCTTATGATTTTCTTTTTTGGAATTTCAAGTTGGTATTGTTGGTGTTGTCATGGACATGAGATCTGAAAAAGTCACCAGAGTAAAAGGATGTTGTATATTATGACTTGAACTAGGATAACCAATTAGTTGTGTATTAGATAAATCATTGATATTTAATAATGTTTCATCAGTAACAGTAGAAGAAGTAGAATAACAAATGGCACATAATGATTTAAGATCCAACCAATATAATTGAAATTGCCATACTCCTTGTTTCTTTTTATCATCTATTATTAATTCAATCTTTTTTTTTTCTTATTATTTAATGAACCTTTTTCTTCTTTGATTTATTTCTTTATTAATTTTATTTTACCTTGTTATTTATTATATCATTTTGAAAACATAAATTATGTAAATCCATATATAATCCAATACCTAAAGCTTTAATATAACTTTCTTTTAATGACCATAAAGCATAAAATGTTTCTATTGGATATGCATGATTTTGTAACATTTTTAATTCTTTGGGTGCCAACTATTGGGAATAAAGTTATTATAAATTGACACTAAATTATGCACACATACACACACACTCTCTCTCTCTTTACATATAATTACCTGAGGAGTAAAAGTATTAATAAGTGTATTAGATGACATGGAAGACATACTATCTGTTGTTACAATATCAATACCAACTTTTTGATTAAATTGATTTGTAGCTATTAAAATAACCCAATCACCTTGATGTGATACATTAAAATCATATAAATTATTAAATCCCTATAATTTTTATTATTCTTGTAATTAACCTTTTTGTCTGTCTGTGAAATCCCCCAACCTCCACTTACCAATAACTTTGGTTTCCCACCTTTTTGTTCCTGAACAAATTCTAATGAATTCAATGTCATTCCATAATAACGAACAAATACATATCTACGTAATAATTGACTTGCTAAGGCTAAGCGACGATCATTTTCAAATTTAAAACGTAAAATACGTTCACGTTCTTCTTTTGTTTCTAACCAACTTATTGCTTCGTTAAACTATTATTATTATTATTTGGGTGTATATGTTTTTTTTTTTTTTGGAACCAATTAACATATAAGTAATCATAACAATGGGTTGGTAGTACTGGTAATTAATATAAGTTTACCTTGGTTTCATTTAATTCTTGACGAATATTAAATGCTAATAAAATCATATTGTTTATATATTATATATATAAAAAAAAAAAGAAAGGCGGAAAAAAAAAGTATTTTGTTTTTTATTTTTTATGAAGGAGAATAATGTCGCATAACAAAAAGAGTATCTTTAGTATTAGGTAAACAAGCTACTTCTAAAGTAACAATAGCATCACCAGTACTATCCATAGGAAAATAACCACGTTGACGTTTCGGAACAACCAAGACAGGTAATTGACCTTGTCGTATATGTGAATCAAATATTTCTATTCCTTTATCTAATTCTTGTTCATTCATTAATTTCATTTGATTATCATAATCAAATGTTGTCCATACAACTGCTTCTTCTTCTTCTTCTTCTTCTTCTTCCTCTTCTTCTTGGTCTTCATCATTATTATCTCCATATCTTTCTCTTAATAATAATCGAAATACCCAAATATGATCAAGAGAAGCAATACGTCTTGCTTCACCTTCTGCTGTGGATGAACTATGAATTCGACCTCGTTGACCCCCTCGTAACCTTAAACCACGACGATAACTATTTATATTATTGGTACTGCTTTCACTACTTCTTGATTGTTGTATTGGATTTGGGTAAAAGGAAGGTTGTCCAGGAAGATGAGGACGATAAGAATGAGATGGATATCGATTGTTTATAGTAAGTTGATGTAAAATATCTTGTTGTTGATATTCATCCAAAACATCACCAGTAGGTCTTGAAGATAAAACAGTTCTTATGGATCGATTACTACTACTATTATTTTTTCGAGATCGTGATATTAATTTTGGAGTAATTTTTTTCATTAATGCTGTAAATGACCATCTTCTTTTTCGACGTTTTTTTGATCGATAATTATCATTATCATTATCAATTATTTCGGTATAAGAGGGTGGCTAATATAATGTCATGTTATTAGACTGAATTTATTTAAGGAGGGTGTTCAAAAGAGGATTTTTACCTTATCTTCTTGTTCTATAAATTCATCTTGATAACTACGACGATTATTATTATTAATATTATTATTAAAATTTAAAATAGTATCTCCAGCAGAATGACGTCTAGGTCGTATAGTAGTATAATCAGACATATAAATATAAATATAAATATTATTTATTAAAAATAAAAAAGAAGAAAGAGGATAAAAAAAAAAGAAGTATACAAGAAATAACAATAATAAGATTCTTTTCTCAGTGATTTGTTTTTATCATTTCACAAAAAAGGCAAGACATTTTAAAGTATAATACACTTGTCACTAAAATCATGGGGCAATCCATCAGCTGATCTTGGATGAAGAAATGATTCTTCTGCCTTGAATACTTTTTCCTTATCTGGTTTTTGTAAAACGGTCTTTGAAAAATCACCAGCATCTTGAACAGTATCAAAGACAAAATTCATGGATGCTTTTTATTTTATTTTATTTGAGTGTATATTAAAAGGAGAAAAGAATGATTAGATAATAATAATAAAGAAAAATGAATAATAAAATCTAGTATTAACTTACTTTGTTTAACATTATGCTTTTCTGCAATAGCATCTTTTTGATCATATTTAAGATCCAATCCATTTTTATAATCATATTCTTTACCATTATGTTCATACATGATATATAGATATAAATATATATATCTATCTATGTAAAAAACAATAGTATAAAGAAAAAGTAGTAGAAAAAATAAAAGATAAATAATATAACGCATTTTTATATAAACTTTGTAAATAATAATTAAAGATTGTTTTGATACTTCCTTATAGATCTATTAAAACAAAGAGTGCACGGTCAATCATCATTTTAACTATTTAATATTGGATATAGTCACATTATGAATATGAGTTAATCTATTTTACCTCCTTCTTTTTCTCTCTCTTTACTTTTCCATTATACAGTTAAGTTCATACATATGAGTCAAATGATTCCTAATAATTATAATATTTGATAGATGATATGATTTTTCCTGTTCATTTATATATACCTAATCATGCAAAGTAATATTACTACGATACGTAACCGAAAATAAAAAGTATGTCGATCATTTGTATCATCCGATCACTTTCTATCCAAACGATATAATCATTCTTCAACAACCCATTTCTGCTTTGATGATCGCCACGATCATATAATATTATTACAGTACATTTTGACTAAGATAATATAAATCATTAACATATAATAATGTATAACAGTTCATTCTATTTATTTATATATTACATATATTGCCAATATTTTACATTTGCTCTACCTAATTTATCATATGCATACTGTAATCCTTTTTTGGTAACGTTTTTACATTGATATATGCTCAGACTTAAAAAAGTATTATTACCATTTATGGTTGTTGATGTAGACCGATCAATAAATTGTTCAAGACCACAATCAGTCACACCTTGACAACTAGTAATACATAAAGATCGTAATGACTTTATTTCACCCAGTGCTTTCATAACTGTATCATTTAAAGATATAAAGTAACCCAATGTGATATTTTCAAGAAAAAAACAAGTTGTTGATGATGACGATGATAATTGTTGTTTTTGTAAATTGTTATCGTTTTTGAAACCAGAAGCCAATGTAAGTAATCCATCAGTAGTTACTGCATTTGGATCCATCCCAGCATCAACAAGTGATAAAGTTTTTAATGAGTGTATTGTACTAAATATATAGAGTGACTCATCTGATAATCGAACACCAGTCATATCAATTTCTTGTAACGTAGCAATATTGGCAAGTAAATAGATATTTTTTGAAAGTGAAGGAGTTTTTGGTTGAATAAAACTACGTGTACGATGTAACTGTCGTCGTGCTGTTGATGTTATTGCTGTTGATGATGGTGTTGAAAAAGAAGAATGACGTGTTCTTGATGTAATGGTATGAAGTGGGTAATAATCATGATTATTATAGCTACTATTATAATTGTACTGATTCTGTTGTTGTTGTTGTTGCCCTTCATTATACCATTGATGAAGGCGTATACGACGCCTACGACGACGACTACGTGGAAAAATTCTAGGAAATAAGTTGAATCCTTCTATATCTACCATGAATCGTTTTAAACATTCCATTTGAGATACTACTTGAATAATAGAAGGATCTGAAACAAAAGGTGCTGTTAATCCAAGATGGAATAGAGTATCAATATGACTTTGTAAAAATGAAACTAAAATATCTTTTTTAATTATACTGCCACCAATAATCAAATTTTCAAGTCGTTTTAATTTGATATGTTGTAAATTCATCCATCCCAGCCCACGTTCATAGCCTGCTATAGGTTGTTTAAGAGACAGTGATTCAAGCGTATTACTTGCTTTTTCTAGTAATTCTATTACTCTATTGGATCGATCTTCTTGGTCATTTGCAAATTTAAACTCACGTAGTTGTATCATCATTTTCTCTCCTTCTTTTTCATTTTTATTCTTGTCAGTCATATCATTCCTCCTTTTACTACTAGTTTCATTGTTGCTGCTGCTATTGCCACTGATATTACTATCCCTTCTACTAATAACCGTGTCGTCATGTAGAGTGGAAGATCGACCACCATTCATAATGGATGAATAAGAAAACATCCTATTTTCATCACTATCACTATCAAGATCGTCGATATGAATGTTATTACTTTCAGGATAATTCATTAAATTACATTCCAAAAATTCAATACATGGACATAATTCGAGTACACGACAAAAATTAAAATCGTTATAATTCGCTGGAGTAGAAAGCATATGTATTTCAAGATCCATAAAAGGTGAAAATTCGATCCAACGAATATTAGGACAATGATAAAGTAGTGGTATAATTGTTGAGTTGAAATCAAATTGGGTATCGAGTTGAAGATGTTTAAGATGAAGTAACAAAGGTGATTGTTGTTGTTGAATTATATTTGGTGTTTTAGAATTAGAAGGCAATGAAATTGTTGTGGGATGGGTTGTAGTATTAGATGATTGTTGTTGTTGACGCCATTTCTGTCGCCTATTATAAAATTTATCTAACGATATCGATAAGTAGATAAGATTTGGACAGGTATAAGCAATAGTCAATAATGAAACATTATGTGAAAGTTCACATAATGTAAGTCGTGTCAATTTTTCTCTTGCTTTTTTTAATCCAGTAATAAAATCTTCTTCAACTACACAATCATTATCATTTCCTGGATGAACAACTATTTCATAAATATATATTTATATATATATATAACATTAGAAAGAGACTAATAATATTATTGTTATTTTTCTATAGATGAAATTAATATTAATTACTTACTAATAGAAGATATATTATAACATTGACATTGTAATTTGAGTTGTGTCATTAAAATATCCAGTGAATGATACGATACAATGATTTCACGTACATGTGATCCAAGACATTTTAAAAGACATGGATTACTTTTGGTCCAAATGTAATAAAAATCAACTTGTTTCCATAAACTGGTTGAATGACGTGGTACTTGTTCAAACCATGTATGACATACTTTTATAGATTCCAAACAAGAATGTTGATCAAGTAAAGAAAATATGACACAATTGATTTCAAATGGTAAACGATTAAAAATATTAGACATAATATTTTGTTAAGAAGAAAGAAGAAGAATGAAAAGAAAGAAAGGGGGTGGAGGGGGGTTGATATATTGTAATTAAATATCAACCTGTCAGTCTCTCTTTTATCCAGTTTCTCAGCATAATAAGGGGGGAGAGTGAGAAGGGAAGGTTTTTTTTTAAAATAAACCATTTTTATCCCAAAACATTTTCAACTCCTTGTTTTCCTTCTTAGATCTTCCCTTAATGTCACCCTCCCCCCCCCAAAATAAATAAAAAAAAATCGGAACAGATTCCGATTATGCAGTTTGACGCGGTGAGAAAGAGAGAAATATCAAACTTATGAGAGATTACTTATATATATATATATATTACTTCAATATAAAACAATGAAGTACTAGAGAATAATAATAATAAAACTATAAATATGATTTTATAATGAATTAAAAAGAAATACTACATAGTATGTCTAATATTATAAAAGAACAAAAGAAACCAAGGTGATAGTTTGTATATATTTATATATAAGTTAATATGATTATGGGTAAGTTTCTTTAAAATTTTTATTTTCTATAAGCTAAGAACATCTCTTTTTCCATTTGTACACAAATTACACACACACACACATAAATACATCCCCCCCACACACACACACTAACTTAACCCCTTCAAATAGAATAAAAGTTTTTTTTATATGTCTGTGCGTGATGATAGTACTGGAATTTAAATTGATGTTGTACAAACTTCTTTATATATAAAATATACTTTTTTTAGACTGTTACCAATGAGAATAATCCTAAAAGTAAAAGAAAAAGCGCATATTAAAAAAGTTTTTTAAAAAAAAGTTGGCCTTTTACTGCCAATGATTTATACTGCTAATTAGATGAAGGGGTAGTGAGGGAGGGAGATGAAGGATTAGGAAAGAGAAAAAAAAATTTTATGCACGAGAGAAAATTTTATCGTAACCAAGCAACCTGGTTGTCATGTGTGAAAAAAAAAATTGGGAATTCATGCTCAACAATCATAAAAGTGTATAAGCTCAAAAGATTAAAAAAATTGGGTTCTAAAATAAAAAGATACACACACACACACACACACACACATGGTACCTTTTCTTTTACTTTTTCCTTGTGTTGTGTTTATTTTGCTTTGGCTTTTTGATAATACTTTGTTTTTCTCGTCGTTTTTCTTTCTCTTTTATTTTTTTTTAATTAAGTGGTTTTCACTCTTTATTTATTTTATTATTATTTTCATATATACCTTTCTTTTTCTTTTCATATATACCAAAAAAAAAAATTCATATATACACACATAACAAATATATATATATTTAAACGCACGTACCAAGTAAATATATATATATATATATATTTATATATATACATATATAAAAATAAACCCTGAAAAGGACACAAAAACTATAACAGCACAGACACATTAACCTCCCTTTCTTTTTTTTTCTACTTCTTTCTCTCTCTACCCCAACCTTTTCCCACCCAACAAAACCTCTCCCACTCTCTACACACTTTTTTTTTTCTTTTTTTTTTTTTTTTTTTTTGGTTATAACAACTTCACCCGGCCTTCACTTTTTTCTTTTTTCTTTTTTTTTTTTTGAAAAAAGAAAAGAAAAGAAAATGACAACGAGAAAAGTTCGGTGGACAACAACAGATGTTGACTCGAATGGACCCGGCCCGACTGATTTTGAACAACAGCATGACGATGATCAACAACCTAATCAACCATCATGGCCACCTTATCCTGTAATGTACCCATTATTGAAACCACCTGTACGTACTACAAATAAAAATAATAGTAATAGTAGTAGTGAATTTAGTAGTGCTACTTCAAGTGAAGAAGACGAAGAAGAAGAAAATGTGGATGATTATGATGAATATAATGATGATGAAGATGACGACGATGAGGATGAAGAAAATGATCAAGAAGATGAAGATACGGATGAAGATCCAACATTGTATCAACATCCATCGATTGCTCCCGAAATGAAACATGAACGTATGGAATGGCAACACATGCTTCATTCAGTTCTTATGGGAGAAGTCATTAAATCCGAAAAAAAGCGATTACTTTCTACAGACCAAATTAAACATCATAAACCTATTTCGGAAATCTGGGTCTCAATACGCGCCCTTTTACGTGGACGCATTCTTGATGAAGAACGAAAATATTTGGAAGAAGGTAGACGAGAAATTGATGAAGTGTTACAAATGATTTTAAACTTTAAAGTGGAATCCACTTCGAATGTGAAAGCATTGGAACAAGTAGCTGAAACGTTAAAAACTGTGGATCGCGTCGAATCACTATATGCAACACGCGCAGACATGATCCGTGCCAATCCAAAATACGCTTCTGCGGAATTTGAACAACGATTGGATGCACTGAATGCTTGGTGCACAATTACCCGAAGTTTAGTTATGCAGCACAAGATTTTGGCTGATTGGACGGGGTCCCCTGAATTACGTTTACATTCTAATAAAAAAGATCAAGAAGGAAAGGAAGAAAAAGCAACAACAACGACGACGACGACGACGACAAACGATGATGATAATAATCAAAGTAAGAAGCAACACCAACAACAACAAATTTCATTTGTGGAACGTATCTTAAAAGAATCAGCATTACAAGATACATTTGAAAAACGTACTTTATCAGCGCTTCATTCTTTGTTACTCAAGGCCAAGGGAACTATGGTAGCTAATAATACCATATTTAAAAAAATGAATTTACCATCCTTTATTCATGATTTACGATTATTGGCCACCTTCCCAACATCACTTGTTGAAGAAGCGCTTAAGATTCGATTAGAATACAAAGATCGAATTGATGATGCTCCTAAACCAATGGTAGATACAATGATGGATGATTATCGAGGATTAATCACATTAGCCTGTCGTGTCAAATTACAATATGAAGACTTGGCGAATCCAGCACCAGGATGGGATTTAAAAGGTGATACGTTCATTGATGAAAATTATGACGCTGTGTTACTCGAGTCAGTACGATCGTACTTTAAACTTATTGCATGGAAACTTGCAAATGAAAAAACAAATACACTTAAAGAATGTGATGTTTTGGAAAAAGAATGGGAGTTCCTGAAAAATACAGTGTGTCAGGCGGTCGAAACAATTGATTGGGAATGTGCTGAACAATTTTGGTAAGCCGAGTTGGTCTGTGTTCTCTTAATTATTTTGGGTTGGGGAGGAGAGAGAGAGAAAGAAAGAAAGGGAGCCGAGGAAAAAAAAAATTTTGAGAATGTGGTAACACTTGTGATTATTAAACTTTTTTACTATTATTAATAATAAACATAATAACAATAATATTGTTTATTATTATAGTTCTTTTGTCAATCGTCTATTAAATGATCTCACAGCTGATTTTATTACAAGTCTTGATACAGCCAATGCTGATAATGATGAAGATGTCGAATTTAAATATACCGAATTATTACATACAATGCGAATGCGTGCACGTAAATTATTACAATTTTCCAGGTGAGAATAGTAAAACAAAACAAAAGAAAAAAAAAGACCCCATGACACAATACAACCATTTTTTTAATATGTCGCAGCTGATTTTTAATTTTGCATTTTTTTTTTTGATCGAAAAAAGGTTTTTCCTTGGACAATTTGAAAATGCAGCAGAATACGCCATTGATTCTGACGATACCAATCGATTTGTTCAACGATTATGGGAAACAGGCCATTTTTTAGTTTATACCGAATCTTTTGAAGAAGAACGTATTTATATTATTGCATCCCCTTCCTTATATGGTAGAGAAGAAGCTATTACTTCATTACTGCGGTCATCTTTTCAACGCGAACAGCTGATGGTTCACACACCTGGGACCCCAGGAGGTATTTCCATTGCTGAACAATATGAAGATTATGTCCTCGTGTTCTCACCCTGGCAAAATATTATATGGAAAGGAGATGTTGTTCATAAACCAATACCGTTTGTTCATTTGGGTATTAAAGCCAGAAGAGCAAGATTAGTAACAGGGGATACTCGACGATTAAACGTAATTAAATCCAAATTCTTGGCTTCATTACAATTATACCAACAGCCCAATCAACAACAGCAACAACAAACATCTACAGCATCATCATCTACTGCAACAACTTCTTCATATAATTATGCTGGTATCAGCCCTGTTCAAGAACACCGAGCCAATATTCCCAAAGTCAATAAAGAATTGGGTAAAATCAAAATGACTGTTCTTAAACTAGCCAATTTCACTGTAGATACTGTAGCTGTCATTCGAGAAAAAACACAACAAAATCCATTACAAGAATTGGTAGAAGAGTGTTTTAGCTTTGCCAGTGATTTTGGTATCCGTGCAGCACGCTTTTTAGAAATATCAGCACGACAACAACTTGATTTAAAATTGGTACGATTAGCTATTGATTGGATTTGTTTTATTACGGATGAATGTATTCCAACAGAACGTAAAACCTTTCGATGGGCCGTAGCAGCATTGGAATTTGGTCATCTCATGACACGTGGTGCTAATATTTTGGCATTAACCGAGGATGAATTTGGTACTTTACAAAGTAAAGTAGCACGTTGTATTGCTTTGTTGATTTCACATTTTGATGTCTTGGGTACACGATCAAGGTCACACGAGTTGGAATTACTACGTGAAGAACGACAACGTAAACGAGGTGTCACTGCCAAACGTAATTCATACATGACAAGTAATAAACGATTGGAAGGCAAGGATGCCATGATGATTACGGCAGCTACTTACGGTAACGAAACGGGATCATCGGCAGGCGGGCCACCTGGGATTACTTTTATTCGTGATGAATGGATGCGCAAGATCAACGAGCTTGAAGATGGACGTAATAAACAAGAACAAGATAACAAAATTGTTGGTAAAGTGTTGAATGAAAAAAGTTCGGCTGACAAGTCATTGGTGTATTTGGCACCTTCTTCTTCCAATATTTCATTTCGTTGGCAACAAGGCCGTTTTATTGGATCGGGTACATTTGGTTATGTCTATTTGGCTATCAATCTCGATACGTCAAGTGTGATGGCCGTCAAGGAAATAAGATTCCCTGATTCAAGTTCATTATCTGCGTTACACAAAGCAATCAAGGAAGAAATGAAGGTGATGGAAATGCTTAATCACCCAAATATTGTCCAATATTTCGGGATGGAAGTCCATCGAGATAAGGTGTTTATCTTTATGGAATATTGTGAAAATGGTAGTTTAGGTGCTTTATTGGAACATGGTGGTCGAATCGAAGATGAATATTATATTATCAATTATGCGTACCAATTATTAAAGGGACTTTCATATCTTCATGAGAATAATATCGTTCATCGTGATATCAAACCAGACAGTAAGTTTATTAAAAAAAAAATTCAGTCAAACACATATATACATTTATATTACAATATAATATAAACACAAAATATAACACGTGAAAAATAACTCATTATAATAATAATAATTAAAAAAAACTGGTATTGTATTATAGATATATTACTGGATTACGAAGGCAACCTTAAATTATCTGATTTTGGTGCGGCCAAGATTTTAGCCAAAGGCCAAAAGACCATGAACAAGACAACAATGAGTATGAATGTAAATAGTTTAGCAGGTACACCAATGTATATGGCACCTGAAGTTATTACGGGAGATGAAATAGGACGCAAAGGATCAATGGATATTTGGTCACTTGGTTGTTGTATTGTACAAATGGCAACAGGTAGACGACCTTGGAGTACTTTGGAAAATGAATGGTCGGTCATGTACCACGTCGTGACAGGCCATCCGCCTTTACCCGATGAATCTCAGCTATCGCCAGATGGTATTGATTTTCTCAAGAAATGCTTCACACGCAGCTCCAGCAAACGGCCTACAGCTCAAGAATTATTACAACATCGATGGATCACGAGATTTTTGGAAGAAGATTATTTTGAAACATCGGAAACAGGCGACGGTATGGTGGGTGGATTACCACCTTCGTCTTCTATACCTTTGGAATGGCAAAATGCTATTGCTATGAACAATGGTAGTAGTGATTCTCTTCATCTCGGTAGTGATCGGCCACTGGTCCGAAGTATCCCCAATAGTATTGCTATCACGGGTACAACCAATGGCATCTCACGGGAAGAAGCTCAACTTTATTTCCGTTCAGTTGAGGAAAATAATAATAACAATATGGCTGGAGATCATCAGCAACAAGAACAACAACAACAACATTATGTGCATCATTCTCATCAACAATATCCTCATCATCTAATATCATCTGTAACAACAAGAACAACCAATACTAGTAGTGGTACACCATCATCTTCTCTACATGTTAGAGATTTTGCTCCTATTCCACCTAACTCATCATCCATATTATCATGGAGTCGACGGAATAGTGCAGTTAGTACCAGTACTTCAGGAAGTTTGGTACGCAGTGTTGATGAAAATGGTGGTATTAGTAGTAGGCCAGTTTCTCCATTATAGCATTTTTTATCTTTTCTTTTCTCTCGCTTTCCCTCGCCCCCTTTCATCTCCTCCAATCTTCCTTTTTTTTTTCTCTGTAATCTACAAAAACAAATCATATATTACAATAACAAACAAAAATACACACCACATTTAACACACTCACACGCACACTTGACAATCAACAATTAGCATTCACTTTTCTCTTCTCTCTCTCTCTTTCTCCTGTAACTCCCGTCCTACCAAGAAAAAAAAATCTCATCCAATTTAAAAAAAAATCCATTTTATCTATTTTATTGTTATTTTTATTACCATTATTATTACTATTACTATTACTATTACTATTACTATTATTATTATTATTATTATTAAAGAATTGACTAACAACAACAATGGGTAGTGATATAATATCTTGAGCTTTTCCAATTTCTTTACTCTCATTAATAATATTTTATTTTTCATTATTAAAAAAGGTTATACTTTAAAACCAACAAGTAAATTTTTATAAACATTATTAGTCATTCGTGATTTACATATCAACAAACAAACAAAACAGAAAATTTAAAGACTTACAAAGTAATCCAAGCCTTGACCAACTTCCCACAATGATAATCCAACACCATAATCTTCTGCAAGATGAATTCGGTTACCGATAGACTATTATATAAAAAATTATATCAGTTCACAAATCTTATGAATGCAAAAAAAAAAAAAAACGATTATGTCATATAACGTCGATGCTTCCAATAAAAAAAGAGGGGTTTGGGGAAGGAAGGATAAGTAGACGAAGTATTCTTACTCGAAGTGTAGGAAACCATAGAGTTGATCCATCCATATCCTGAATTGAATGTTCTTCAGCCTCTTTATCCCAATCAAATGGTTCATCTTCTTCATCAATCCAATCTTCAAATTTTTCAACCAGATCTTTGAGTAACATGGGTTGTGGCATTGATCTTTCATTATATGCCATACCATACATATTTAATCCAATCAATAATTGATGTCGATTTTCATCATTAGTTAACGTTTCAATATTTTCAATAACCCAATCGATAGGCGAAGAAGGTCCTCCTGATCTATTTAAAAACAATAAGTATATAATATTCCCATACCATAATAATATAATCACCTTTATCCTCATTAGTTTTTGACTTATATATATATATGTGAATATGTATTACACATGAGTTTAGCATTATGAGTGAGTGAGAGGCAGAAAAAAAACCACTTACGGAACATGACTAGAATAGTCATATGTCATGATACTAAATCGATCAATAATCTTTGCTAATCCTGCAAAAACATCAGCATTTAAAAACTTTTTCTGTTCATCAGATCGGAGTGGAGGTAAAACTAAAATAAATTGCTTATCAAATTTATGAAGGGCAGTTGATAATTGTTGAAGAAAAATAGGGAAAAATGAAGGATATCCACATTCAAGTACAATTCCATCAAAATCGTATTTGCTTTTTTTTTTTGAAGTAGTATTGGGAAAAGTTGTAATTGAAAAACAAATTAATACAAATGCACTATTACTCGTTAATGATAAATTGAGAGACACTTCATACCTGACTTGATCCATAATTTTTTCAACTACTTTTGATGCTTCTTGTTCAGCATTCGTAACAAATGATTGATAGTGTTGAATTTCCCAATTACGAAATTGAAATCGAGGTACAACTTTGATACTACCATCATCATTACCTACTTCTTTTACCCACTGAAATAGATTGATCGCTTTTTATTATCACAGTGTCGATCTCACTAATTTTACAAGTTAATAAATATATCTTACATTTTCATCCACATCATGCTCACCAACAATTGTATATCCTTGGGGTTCAATATAATACCATACAGGAGAAACACTAAATAAATAAATAAAAATATTAAATCTCTACTATAACCCCATTTCTTTTTTATTATTATTATTTTCCGCGTTAAAAATATATTGTAATAATCAACTTACAAGTCAAATTTTCCTTTAAATTCCTTGACGATATCATAACCTATGATACGTAAAATGGTCCTTTAAAAATTAATAACCCATAACAACACAAGAAGCGATAAGAAAAAAAATGTTGTTCATGCTTTACCATGGTTGTTCCATGGTGTTACATAAGCTAACGTATCACCTCCTTTAAAAGTTTTCTCATGAGCCATTGTTTCATCAATTTGGTCATGTTCACGAACTACTGATTCAGGCTATATAATTTGCTTATTTGGTCAACAAGGAGCTTGAAGAATAAAAACTGGTATCTTGAAAACGTGTGGTTTCTTATATTTATATATAACTTACAGTTTCTGTTTGATCTTTTAAGCCAAATGAAACTTGTTGATGAGCATCATGAGCAGTTACTAATGGAAACAAGCATAATAATGTTGTTAGCAACAATGCATAATATTTTGACATTGTTAGTGTTTTCAGATAAAAAAAGCTTTAATTGCCAAATTAATGAAACTAATTTTTTTAAAAGAGCGTATAAATCAATTATTTATCTCTATATTATCGTGTAAATAAGTTGTAATAGTTCTAGTCACATCATGATACTGAATATGCTCTACCGATGATCCAAATGTTTCAATAAGTTAACAACGGCCAATATCAATTATTATTTAAGTCGTTTTTTTCAACTCATAATCCAGAATTTGAAAAAATGGGCGAATAAACCTATAAAATACTTGCAAGGCGCTCGCTGTGTAACTATAATAACGATGATATTTAAAAGAACCATCAAGTTCAGTGTTGATGAATAATATTTCAAATAGCATTGAACTTTTGATATCATCCACAGCATCTAATGTGCAAAATAGTAACAATAATATGTAAGAAAGTTAATCACAGCAGCAACAAGTCCATTCATTTAAAAAAAATTATTCCAGTACCGAACATTATCCAAGCAGCAAACAATCTTGATTTTGGAAGTAACAGTAGTACGCAATAGTAAGCAAAATAATCTGCTCACTTCAAGAAGAAGAAAGTAGTTGTTTAGCTTAATCATTGAAATATTGAGACATAAAAATGGTGAGCAGCAATAATAGCAGAAAACCAATACCAACAAGAATCGGGATTATGAATATTAGCATCACCAGCACCACCTATGTCTTCCATATTAGCATCAACACCAGCGCAGCAACAATAAATAGTAGCAAGTAGTAAAGAATGACATTACATAAAAAGTAAAACAAATGAACATAATTACAAATACCAATGTTGTAACGGTCAACACCTCGTAGATTCGTTAACCTCGGAAAAACGTGAACTTTTCAAGTCTCGAAATATTTTGATTGCAGAAAGTATAATAATAAAACATTTTATGATTTAGTACTTTTCAAAAGACATATTACTGTGCTTAATAATTTAGTTTATAATAGATGATATGGCAGCTCTAAAGTTGTTATACAAACAGTTTTTTATATAATGGCTAGGGCTTCATAATACTATATGCTCCATCAATGGTCAAGAAGCTATAGATATGTATATTGAACGTGAAAGCGATTATTTCAAGATGTTGTTTTTCGATCACCATATACTAAAGCCATTGAACTAAGAACAAAAGAAAAATCTGTTGTTTGATTATTCTATATAGTATACGAAAATTATAATATTTATGTGAAGAAAAAAACAGTACGATGATGTACATACTGACAACAGAACATCCATGATAGTTGCAGGGAACTCTGTATGAATACTGATACTGACTTGTATTTGTTAACTGACACTATCTCTTGACAATCTTGATTTATTACGACTATTTTAGCCGCAGGATGAAATTAAATAATGATTAACATGATTTGCTTGGAAAGACGTTACCATGGGTTGCTGTTGTTCAGTGATAAGTCTCTATGTGTTTTTCTGTCATGATTTACAGATAGTCGACAGTATGTATTGTTATGTACTTGTATTTGAAACTATATTTGTTTTTATACAGTGCATTTTTTAACTGACATACTTTCATCGCTAAGAGAACTTGAATCCAATAAGGACGATTGTGAAAGATTTCTTAACAATGAGAAGTAGCTATGACATTGCTTTTATGTATTTAAAACCTTTTTTATGTGTTATGCAAAACAACACAGAGAGTGTGCTATTGTAGAGCACACATGGCATGTGTGATTAATACAATCAGATTGGTATTGTATTGGCGGTGGTTGCCTTCAGAATCGTCAAGAGGTTTAACATAGTACACAATTAGAGGAGCATTTTGGTGGATTGTCGATTTTGAATTTTTGATAGTGATAAAAATTATTGGAATATGACGCTTAATAGCACATCCTGTGTGATTCCTTCATTAGCACATAACACGATACGTTTAATACGAGAGATTGTATGTGGTATTTGCAAGGACAGATCATATGTGACTTTAAATATGCTCCTGCGAGTATACATTAAATATTTCTGTAGAGTATGGTGCGGAATGTGTGCTACTGTCGTATCTGGTTGTATATTTAAATGGTTCAGTGATCGGAATGGAAGTTGCATTTTAAGCTGATGTTGGTTCTCTATTCCTTGTAAGCAAATGAGGTCCACTACTACATAGATGAGGAAGATTATACTAAAATAATGAAAGAAGAGCACATGAAAGAAAAGAGTACGATGGTCAGATGGTAAGTTTATTTAAAGAAAAAAAATATGTTTTGTTTTTTTTCAAAGACACTACCACAACTAGAAGCCTTCTATCTTAATAAAAAAGGTTTCTGTCAGTTTCCAATGATGACCACGGATGTGAAGTATGTAAAAATGGGTGTAAGTTGTATACCGCTGAAGATAACGAGTCCACTAGTGAACATTGTCGAAGCAATTGATACAGTACAATGAAAATGGTAGTCCAAAAAAAACAGCGATTCATTTCATTTATCTCTGAAGAATCAACTTATTAACTTATTTTACAAAATACACGTGATTTGCTTAGTTACCCTGTTGCCCCAGATACGAAAAA
Source organism: Circinella minor (assembly GCA_016758965.1). Classification (NCBI taxonomy): domain Eukaryota; kingdom Fungi; phylum Mucoromycota; class Mucoromycetes; order Mucorales; family Lichtheimiaceae; genus Circinella; species Circinella minor. The sequence continues at coordinate 37,457 of JAEPRB010000074.1, read as the reverse complement.
AAAGGTGATGAATGAACGATATATTTGATGAAAAATATACCTGGATATCAAGCGTACTCTCGACAACTAACGTTCCGATGGGTTTACCTGAAATATACCTATAGATATGTATACAACAACAACCATCACTCATTTCATTTCTTAGCAATGATGAAATGCTCCAGTGATAATAATAATATGAATAAGAATAGTGATAAATATAAAGTGATTGCTGCGGTAATAGTGTGTTTCTTGGCATTTTGGAAGATACCGGAATTAAGAGAATGTGAAGAGAATGTGATCTTGTCACAGTAATGATAATTGATATGGGGTTAAGTTACAATAATTGTAATAAAACTACGGTTCTCTTGGAGGGTAACACCGTCTATCTAATCCATCTTACAAAAAGATTGTAAAAGGTGAACTACTGACATGTATTTGATTTCCTGTTCATCACTCACAGAGAAAACCCATTTGCGTATTACAACTTGGTGTTTACCTTTTTTCGTTTTTAAAATGTCTGCGCTCGTGCACGTCCATGCATGAACAATATATATCGCCAGTGTACCATCATAACATGTCGATGGATATCTTCTGATGATTCTAGTCGAACGGGTTTAGTCTTAAAATTAAAAAATAATAGTTTTTCATACATTTGATGAAAACATTTTCGGTGCTGAATGACGATTTTATTTTATGTTTAGAGAAACATTAATTAATCCATCATCTACATATTAAAAGGCCTAACTATCCAAAAAAAATGTCAGCCAAAATGTTAATTGAAACAATAAGTCATACAATTTTGTGAAGATGTTCTGCATAAAATAATCTCCGTATGACCATTCTGCTTGGTACCTCCTTTTTTGGTTTTTATTTTCTGCATACTGCACGAAAATCATACCTTTCATCAAAGTTACCTAATGACAGCCAAGAAACCTAAATCAGCACAAAAGAAAGTGAATGCAAACAGTAATATTCAAGCTACTTCTGGTGATTATGAAAAGATAATTAATGATACATCAACAGCCATCAATCGCATGTTTGAAACAGTTTATGTTGATCTACTCGACAGACGAGCCAAAGCCAAAGCCATGGCGAGTCGATTTACATCTGCAGTAGAAGATGCATTAGAAATTATTAAATACATTCCAACTTCAGCATTAGGTTATCTTCGAGCTGGAGAATTCTTTGTAATGCAAGGTAACCAAATAAAAGCTGTAGAAATTTATGCACAAGGACAAGTCGCCGTCAACAAGAACGATCCTTTATACTTTAAGCTGATCGAAGGTGAAAAACAAGCAGTAGAGCAAAGCAAGAAACGAATCGATATGATTTCACGTATGCCACTTGAAACCACCTTTTATATATTTGAACGATTATCTTTGACAACATTGGCTGCTTGTCTTAACGTATCCAAAGTTTGGCGTGAACGACTTTATAAATGCGGATCAGCGTGGGAAACTTTATCATCCACTGGAAGTAATTGTTCGAATGCAACCATTTGTCATGCTATCCCATTTATTGGCAAACATATCAGGTCCCTGACATTATCTTATAAAGATAAATCTTTACGTTCGCTCTATTTAAATCATATGAAGAATGGATATTTTACTCAAATTTCACATCTTGTAATGACCAGTTGAGTATTATATTCTGTTTCAGTAACTAAGAAAAAAAATAAGAGAAAATGTCTAATATGTCTATGTATACATAATAATACTATATAGATGAAATGACATATACGGTTAATAGAGAACTCACAGCTATTGGATTATGGGAAATGCGAAATACATTGACCCGGATTGACATTGATTTTACGAATAACAAAGTTATTTTATCATTATCGGCTCTGTTGGCATCTGCACCCAATCTAACCTGGTTATATTACAAAACATCCACTTCACTCCGCAAGGCTGCTGGTGATGCAAGCGCTTTAATTGAGCCACACTGTCTCAAGCAGTTACAGGTCGAATCTAGTATGATTTCGGGTGAAGATATTCAACCTATTCTTACAAAATGTCAACAATTGCGCTCACTGGTGCTAATAGGATGTGGATCTAGTGTCATGGATACTGTTTATAGTTGTTGCGCAGAACTTGAGCTTTTTGGATACAATGTTGATACACATATCACTACAATGACCCAGGCACAAACAGAACGACCCCAATCCACCGGTTTACGCGTTTTAGATATTGGTACGCCTATACATGTTGAACAACTCTTACCTTACTTCACCAAACACTCAGAAACATTACGTGTTGTTTTTGTGGCTCTTAACGAACTACTACCGGAAGAGCTAGTCTTATTAGATACGTGGGCTTATCCGGTCAAGATGAGAGAACTCCGTATCTTTCATTGTCAATTTGCTGAAGAGACAGAACATGTAGTAGCGAGACTCATCAAGGATTGCTCCGAGTTACGCAATGTACTTTTTGACAATGTTGATAATATGGATATCCTATCACGAGAACTAGTCAAGGCTGACAAACTTTCTAAATTATACTTGGCCAATATACAAGGAACTGTTGAAAACGAATTACAGCGTCTATTTGATAAACATGTTTTACTGGGCGATGAATCACAACTATCCTACCTTCGTTTTCAGAACGTTTCCACGTTATCCAACGCTGTTATCAACGGATTAAGGTGCCTGAAGAAATTGAAAGTTTTGGAATTTTATCAATGTGAAGGCATGACAGCATCAGCATTAAGCTCGGTTATACCCGATATCAAATCATTAACTGAAATCAAATTTTATCAAGTAGATGCTGTAGACGATCAGGTTGTTAGATCATTGGGATCAATCAAAACAGTACGGCTTGTATCTATGGTGAATGTTCATGATGTATCTGTTCGACATCTTATTGAACATTCAAGTCGTCTCGAAATAATAGAAGTGCGCAATTGTCCTAATTGCTCAGAAAATTTATTCAAGTTTGCAATTGAAAAAGGGAAAAAAATGATTAACTGAAAAGTTGATATAGTAAACCCTGTTTCGTTATTTCTCCCCCTTTTGTTCTTCTTTTTCCTTTGTACTTCATTACTTTCACTCCGCCCTGTTATTTATTGTAATTTTCCTTTTTAGATTGAATGTGATTTTTTAGAATGTATATGTAAAAAGAAAAAAGAGTATATATTATATATGTAGTGGTAAGCATAATAAAATGTTAAGAAATATAAAGTACACTTTGCTGTTAAAGATTATTGATCATATCATTGAGACATCGCTAAGGGTGAGGAGAGCAAAAATGCGATGGTGTAGGTGTATGTGGTTATGTTCAAACTGATAAGGAGGAGAAGTATTGGGTGGATGCGGTTATGTTCAAACTGATAAGGAAGAGAAGTATTGGGTGGATGTTAATGTAAAATGGTGTTAAGTGGATTCTTGTCTTTTTATAGGAGTTCTACAAAATTGGCAGGGAACTGACAAAAATAGATTGCATGAGCTATTCATTCTCTTCACAAACTTAAGTTTACCACCAACACAAAATTAAAAAAAAAAAAAAAAAAAAAAAAAAAAAAAAAAAAAAAAACTTACAATGCCAGTACGGGAATTAAGAGTACCAGTCCACCTATATAGTATAATATACGCGACATAATATATGAATAAATGTTTTAAATAAAGCAGAAAAGCAAAAGAAATGATGATTTACCAATCGTGCTGTGTATCAGTCTTTTTAGTGACAGTAATGATATCTCCTTTACGAAATGGCAAATCACCATCTTGTTCACCAGGGAAATTAAATAGAGCACGAGCGCGTGCTTCATTCGAACGACGTGATTCTGGAGGAGTAGGTGTGTCATCAAATCCAAGCGAGCTACCATATCCACCGCCATATCCGCCACCACCACCACCATTTCCACGACTGAAACTCGATGCGTCTTTATCCACATACGTTTCCCCATAAACAGGCTGGTTGTTATACATTGTATTTGAACGACTTAATCCTCCTCCTGATCCTCCATATCCCCCATATCCACTATCGTTACTGTTAAAATTTTCTCGACTGCTATTATTGCTTCCATCCATGAATGCGAATCGACCTCCTGTTGTTGCACTTCGATTCAAACCAGCACCTCCGCCGTAATTATAATCACCAACGGTACTACGATTGTGGAAACGTGTATCCAAGGCACGATACAGTGAATCAGCTTGTGGTGGTGGAGGGATGGTACCGTTCAATAAATCACGTGATGATACTTTACGTCCATACATTTTTGCATTTGCATCGAAGCGTTCAATAATGACCGAGCCTTCCAGGGATACCCCGGCAAAAAGACCTCGCGTTTTACTATAAGAATAGACAGCTGCAACGCTTTTTAACGAAGCAGTACCTGATGCTTCAGCATTTCTTCCAACAGGTCCGGCAGCAACTATATAAGTATAATACATTGATGATAAGTTAAAATTACATAAAATTTATCATTTCCGTCTTCCTGCGCTTTCGAATATATAAAAAAAGGCATTATCCTTATTATTACCTGAAACATTACCACCTAACGTGATACTACCATGATGCATAAATGTCTTAACCGCAGCTGTGGTATTTAATACCATAACAAAATCCGTCAACTCAGCACCTGATAATTATTAAATAATAAATAATGTCGTCAAAATAAAAAGTATATAACCAGACGATGTTTATTACTATTATTATCGTTATTCACTTACCAACTTGACCACCAAATCCCATACCGCCTGTCATAATTGCTCCAGGTGCAGACCATGCTATAGAAATAATATTAGCAATTTTTTCTTGCATATGCAAAAGAAAAGAGTTATCAACACTTACATCCATCAGGAAGTCTATTAGTACAACAATAACAACAAAATAATCATATTAATAAGATTATCTCTTCTTTGCGTAACCTCCATTTTTTTTATCATTATTACCTGGCAATCACCAGACCAGAACCAGCTCTACCACTGAAAAGAAATCCTGCCTTGAGAACAGTAAAAATCGCAAGACCTTTTGCGTTGGCCAAAATATTGGATGGAATAATTTTGTCGAGCTTTGGTTTTTAAAAAAAAAGATCAAAGTTAGCATATTATACTTACCCTCATAATAAAATAAACAATAAAAGTAGAAAAGATTATATATATACCCCCTGTCCCGGATCTATTAATTAAATTAAAAAATAGAGACAGTTATATGTATTATGTTGTCAGTTTTAATTTGTTCTTCCGAATTTCTTTATCAAATATCTATTTTTGTTACTCTTGACTCTTAAGTCACTTACCAATGAAAGCATTTAGAATGCGACCTGCCTTACGGCATTCCGCTATAATGGTGGTACCCAAGCACTTTATAAGTTTATTATACTTTTATTTATAGCTAGTTTTCTCTTTTTTTTTTCTCGTTATTACTACCACTAGCCACATTACTATTACACGAGAAAAAGAAAGTACTTTTTCTTTCTCATTCTTACATGCTAAACTCATCGGTAAAGGGTTATTGATTTGAAATGGCATTGTCTAATAATCGCTATTTGTATATATGAATATTAAGTTTGTGTAAAAAGAAAAAAGAAATAAAGAGAGAGAAGGAAAATAGAAGAAGAAGAAAGAAACGAGTTAAAAAATAGACTCTTTTTGCTGTATTATAATGCGCACCATGTTCTCGGAACGAATTTAGCCAAGCTTTTTTCCATGGCAGAAACGAAAATTTTCCGTCGTAGCACTAAACACGGTAAAACAAACTTTCCAGCCATATATTGGAGCAGCACGGACCAGAATTGTTTGTGTTGCTAGGATATTGATTTTTATCCACTCAACAGTAAAACTCACTTTTTCTGTTTAAACTATACTGTATCCATAGTAACGTATATATAAGAAAAAATTACGAGAAAAAAAGCCATATATGATTCATTAAAAAAAAAGAATGGTGGTGCCAAGATTTCATTATTTTATTTATTGATTGTTCGGGTTTTCAGGCACAACAACAAATAACAAAATAAAATGCTTGTGCTTATTTGTTTGTTTGCTTTTTATCAGAGTTTGCTTGCTGATTGAGCTGACAATTGTTCATTTTGTTGGACAAATTGCATTGCTCGCTATAAATAAATTAATTTAGTAAGAAAATAAAATGCATGACTATTTTTCTTTCTTCATTTAACTGTATATAATAGTGGTGATGATAGCAATATATATAAAAAGTAATATACCTCACGACCACCCGCCTTTTCAAATAATTTTTCTAATCTTTGAGCCAAGACCAAATCACCACGCACTTTAATTCGACGTGCAACGTATGCTTTCATACCTGTCAAACTAATAATATGTGATGTATTAGTAGTGTAATGGTGAAAAAGATAAAGCGTTCAGCAACAATTATATATAATTACATCGAGTCTCTTTTTTATTTTTATTTTTTTCACCAGAATGAAGTATTACTTACCCTCCCGCAACAAAATTCAAGACATCTGCATCTTCTACCTGAAGTTTAACAACAGGCACTTTTTTACCAGTAGCTTGCTTTGAGGTTTGTTTAAGTTTCGTAATGATCGGTTTAATTTTGTTTCCTATCATTTTATATCGTTATTTTTGGTTTTTTTTTTTTTTCATAATAACAATTTATATTATTATTTTCATTTCCTTTTGTTAGTTTTTTTTTCTTACTCCTTCCGCTCAAACTTTATTTAGTATTTACCTTGAAATAAAAGGTACCATGTTGTAACGGACTTTCTGCGCTTTGTCACATTAAGAATATATAACCCATTTAAATTTGGCCAAAGTTTTGGATCATCGCTTAACTGACGATCTAACTCTGGAAACATTAAATCCGATACAAGCGTTTTTGGTGGACGAAGTCCTTTCTTTTTTGTTGCTGCTGGATCGAAAATAAAAGACATAATGGTTATGTTTGACTTTTATTCCCAAAAAGAAAGGTACAAAGTGAAAAGAAAAAGAAAAAAAAGAAAGATTTAGAATCTATTTCCGCGAAAAAAAAAGGGATGATATAAAAAAAAGAGACAAATTTATGCGCACATAACTATGCATTAAATATTTATTGTATGCTGAGAAACCCATGTGCTTTTTCGTAACAAAGTGTGAGAACAATCTAATTCAACGGTAGATAAATATTTAGCGACTGCTTTTCTATTCTATTATAATGCTTTTATGCTATGCAAAAAAAACTATTCAATGAGATAACAATAATGATAAGTTGAATTGATGGGAATAAAAAATAGGTCGCGAAACGACAACAAGAAGCTATTACTTCTTGTTTTATGTTCTCACGATCTCATATAAACTGTTTCCCTGAGCAGTGAAGTAAATTTAAGAATATAATAGAGTAAATATACACATAATAGCATATATATCTGAAAGTGTAAAAAAAACATACTCCTTCAAGGTAATTGTTCTTCTACCTTTATTTTATCACACTTTAGTGTTTATATTCTTTTCAAAATTGGTATACCGATTGAACCCGAGCTACCGATCTCGTCGTGCGACACTGTATTTTTATTTTTATGGTTTACAGCAGCGATGACAAGCTCTTAAAAAATGTTTTGTTTTTCGTGTCAAGCCCACTATAATAATAGACAAGCACTTTTTTTCTACTCGACAAAAAAAAGTTATATACATATTCAAAAAGGGAGTTGTGTTATGAAACAAGGTACTATTGCTACAAATACTCTGGATATGATTAAGCAGTTGTATTACGAATACGTATCACTATAATTATTGCTAATACTTAAAACTCGCTCTATTGGAATAGCCAGTACAACATCTTTTGTTTTTGAGAATTACTACAGGCGCAGCAAAAGTCCGACTACAGGCGCAGCATGGAGGGGGCATGTTAGGATCGTCATGGCACGCTGCGCCCGTAGTCTGACTTTAATCTTTGATCCATTAAAAATTATCCTCACTTGAACAATTACCTTTGCTATTAAGTAGAGCATAATAATTTGCTTTTGCTATAGGTGTTAGTTATGCTCTATAAGAGTAGAAATATTAAAAAAGTAGCCTGAATACGAAAACAACAAAGACTACAAATAACAGTGAGGAAGAAAAAATGTTGATGATTCCAAAATAAAATTTTTGAATTTGTGTTAAATATCTGATGATGATTCTGGTATACAACAAAGGATATTCTACATGTAATTGTATTCTATAATTCAGTAAGCAATTGATAAAGATAATATATGTTTAACTCATTCACTCAAAAAAATAGTTGTTGCTTCAGACACTGCACCGATATTATCTATGACACAGGTCATCCAACATATACCTGATCCCAGAATGTGAGATTTGATTGATTTAGATAGGTCGTGACAATACTTTGTATAAAAGACACAGTAAAGAATGTGTATGATATAGTCAAAAGTTTGGTCCAAACGTTTATCAGAAAATACAAGACGAACTTAATGTATACCTATACTGATTTTTTATTAACTTTCAATATTTTGATTATCTTACGTATATTTTTATAATTCCTTGTTTTTATATTATCTTTTATTATATTACACTATCATTATTTCTTATTTTCATAGTACCTATTATTTTACATTATCTTTTATGTTAATGCTATACACAACACGAAAATATCCTTATATTACTAAGGTATATAATTACAAGCCCTTAATATATTCTTGTTTTGGACAATCTATCATCTCTTTATATACCTAATCGTATTAAATGGTCTACGTACCACATGTTCATTGATCTATATAATAAAGTTCTATACTTTATGTATTATAAAAGGTATTTATAAAAATGACAAAGATGACTCTATTTAAAAACATCCTCCTTAAGCATTATATTAAAAAAAAATTCAAAGCAATGAAAAAGATAGAAGTAATTGTTCAAGTGAGGATGGTTTTTAATGGATCAAAGATTAAAGTCAGACTACGGGCGTGAAGCGTAAAGGAATAATATTTATATTTATATTTTTAACCAGAACAGCAATAAACTGTCACACCAAACAATTCCATTTCTCTATAAATGTAACTTAGCTATAAATCATTATATCATTACCCTTTTTCTTTATTTTATATTTTCAATTCTTATTATAAGTTTGACCAGTTAGTAATACTGGTGAGTATTTTTACTATTTTAACCCTATCAATTATTTTGTCTAACATATCAAATAAAGGTCATTTTAAGTGAATTTATATTTATTACGGGTTAGGCGCAGCGTGCCATAACGACCCTAACATGCCCCCTCTATGCTGCGCCTGTAGTCGGACTTTTGCTGCGCCCGCAGTAATTCTCTTGTTTTTTGCTCTGAAAAATGTTTTCAGATAAACAAATACTCTGTTCTCTACATAATTTAAAAATATTTTGAGATACTGTATTGAAAGTGAGAGTATAGTATAGTTCTCATTTTGCATCTTTTAGCACTCAGACAAGAACAATTACGTACTCTTTTTCTATTGATACCTAATATTCCACATAAAAGGGAAGACAGTAAAAAATGGATCAACTATTATCTAACAAAATCTTCAGCACAAAAAAATATACTATTGACAACATATTCGATGACGACACCTGCATTGAGGATGAGAGTTACTTTTTTAGATCGAAATATCTAGATTATATAATCCGATGATGATTCGAGACATAAAACAAGTGTAAGCTATTTCTGCTATGTTCATGCACATAATAATAATGAAAAACCTGTATTTTTTTTTTTATTCAGATATTAACAACCCATTATGTTGATGGATAAATTTGCAGATTGAAATATATAATACTAACTTATCACTCGCCTTTCTATAAGAATTATTAAACAACTTGCGTTTGAAAAAAGTCTTTAACGTTTTAAGAGCCAAATATAAATTAATAATAAGCTGCCACGTTGGTTTGAAGTGGCTGTATTTTTGGATAATAAATGATCAGTTTTTTCTTATTATTAGGTTTTTTAGTACCTTATGTAGCATCATCTTTATAATAATGATAGAATAACGCTGTAAACATCAATAAGAATTGAAATACTTATATGAATTCAATTTGCTAGCCGAGTTTGACCGAGAAAATTGTATTAGAATTAGACGATAATGCTAGTGGGTGAGTGAGAGAGACAGAGAATGGAGAATGAGGGAGATAAGCCTTTTTTATTATTATTATCTTATGCATATTAGGTGACAATAATCAGTAGTTAATCCAACCAATCATATGCTGTCACACAGCGGATTTCGGTGGCTCCACGTCGGTGTTGAGTTGTTCCTGTCGCGTATTATACAGGTATCAGTTAGAACCCCTCTTCCTTTTTTTTTCGAACATTTATATCCTTGGTAGTTGCCACCTCCATTTACCATGAATTTTGACGAAATTGAAGAGCAGGTAATTAAAAAAAAACTCATGCAGTTCTAATAGTTTTCGTTTTACTATTATCAAATATGAGTTGGATTTTTTGAAACTTCAGTTCATCTGATTTTTAATCTTTTTGGCGGTATAAAAAAAACCACTACCATTTAGGACGGAATCCGTTTCTCATGGAATGCTTGGCCATCATCCCGCATTGAAGCTACTAAAGCTGTCGTTCCTATTGCCTGTCTTTATACACCTTTGAAAGAACGTGAAGATTTTGTTCAAAGTCCTATTTGCTATGAACCTGTTATGTGTAAAGCACCATGTAGAGCTATTCTCAATCCTTTCTGGTATGTAATAGCAAATATGTTCTTATTTTCATTAATGCGTGTATATACATATATACAAGATACTCACACTGTTTTGAATAATTAATAAAACAGTCAGATTGATGTTCGTGGAAAACTTTGGATTTGTCCATTCTGTCTTCAACGCAATGCTTTTCCACCTCATTATAAAGATATTTCCAACACCAATTTGCCCGCCGAATTGTTGCCAAAATATACTACTATTGAGTACAATTTGAATCGTTTTGCCAATACTCCACCCATCTTTTTGTATGTCGTTGATACTTGTTTGGATGATGATGATCTTAAGGCTCTTAAGGATTCATTGGTTGTTAGTTTGAGCTTGTTGCCCCCTTATGCTTGGGTTGGGTTAATTACATACGGTACTATGGTAATGTACAATGCACCCTTTCTTTTTTTTTGTGGGGTTGATGAAGACTTGGTTGCTTAGTATAATATTCTAATGAATGCGTATTTATTATATATAGACTCAAGTTCATGAACTTGGATTCGCCGATTGTCCTAAATCGTTCGTGTTCAGAGGCACCAAAGAATATGCTGCTAAGCAAGTTCAAGAAATGCTTGGTTTAGCTGGATCAGCTGTTCGTCCTGGTCAACAAGCTAACCGTCCTGGTCAACCACCACAGATGTCCGGTGCTGCCAATAGGTAATAAAAAAGATATTAGGAGAAAGGAGAAAGGAAATGGCCAAGTTTTGATGTTTAAAAAAAAGAAAAGGTTAATACGAAAACTTGGGATTTAACTGAAAAAAATGGGTTGTTTTTGAATGGAAATAATTTAGATTCTTGCTGCCTGTCAAGGATTGTGAATTTGTATTGACCTCGATTCTTGAAAATTTACAACGCGATCCTTGGCCTGTTGCTAATGATAAACGTCCTCAACGCTGTACTGGTGTTGCTATGAGTGTTGCTGTTGGTTTGCTTGAGGTAATAATAAAATTTACTATTATCGATTTTTGAAAAAAAAAGAAAATTGAATTAAATGACATATTTTTTAGACTACGTTCCCTAATACAGGTGCACGGGTCATGCTTTTCAGTGGTGGTCCTGCAACTGAAGGTCCTGGTATGGTTGTCAGTAACGAATTACGTGAACCAATTCGTTCTCATCACGATATTGAAAAGGAAACTGCAAAGTATTATAAGAAAGCTATTAAGGTAAAAAAAAAAAAAGTGATTAGAATAGAATATTATAAGTAAAATTATCAGATGTATATTTTGTTTAACCTCTCATTTTATATATATATAGTTTTATGATGCATTGGCCAAACGTGCTGCCACTAATGGTCATACCATTGATATATTCGCAGGCTGTCTCGATCAAATTGGTCTTTTGGAGATGAAATCCATGGTAAATTCTACGGGTGGTGTCATGATTTTGTCTGATTCATTCACCACTGCTATTTTCAAGCAAAGTTTCCAACGTGTATTCCAAAAGGATAGTCAAGGTCACTTGCAAATGGGTTTCAACGCAACATTGGATGTTCAAACAACACGCGAACTCAAGGTTTGCGGTTTGATCGGTGGTGCTGTATCCGCCAACAAAAAATCGACTTACGTCGGTGAGACCGAAATTGGTATTGGTAACACATCCGCATGGAAAATGTGCTCTTTGACTCCCAAAACAACTAATGGTATTTATTTTGAAGTCGTTAATCAACCCACTGTTCAATTCCAACCCGGTTCTCGTGGTTTGATTCAATTTGTCACTCATTATCAACACTCAAGTGGTCAATTCCGTTTGCGAGTCACTACTGTAGCACGTAACTTTGCTGAAGGTCAAAGCCCTGAAATTGCAAATTCGTTTGATCAAGAAACTTCTGCTGTTCTCATGTCTCGTATTGCTGTCTTTAAGGGTGAAATCGATGATGGTCCTGATGTATTGCGATGGCTCGATCGCATGTTGATTCGTCTTTGTCAACGATTTGCAGACTACCGCAAGGATGACCCTCACAGTTTCCGACTATCCGAAAACTTTTCGATTTATCCGCAATTTATGTTCCATCTTCGACGTTCCCAATTCTTACAAGTGTTCAATAATTCACCTGATGAAACCGCCTTCTATCGTCATGTTTTGAATCGTGAAAATGTTGATAACTCGCTCATTATGATTCAACCTACATTGACCTCTTATGGTTTCGATAGCCCACCACAGCCTGTGTTGCTTGATAGTGTTTCTATCAAACCTGATGTGATTCTTCTTCTTGATACCTTTTTCCATTTGTTGATTTTCCATGGTGAAACAATTGCTGCATGGCGTGAAGCCGATTATCAAAACCAGGAAGGTTATGAAAACTTTAAACAATTGTTGGAAACCCCCGTTTTGGACGCTCAAGATCTATTGATGGATCGATTCCCAGTACCTCGTTATATTGTTTGTGACCAAGGTGGTTCGCAAGCTCGTTTCTTGTTGTCCAAGTTGAATCCTTCAACTACCCATGCATCCAGCAGTCCTTATGGCGCACCACAAGGTGCTGCTATCTTTACTGATGATGTCAGTTTGCAAGTATTTATGGAACATTTGAAAAAGTAAGTTTTTTATTTCGTTTTCTTTTTTTTTTATTTGGTAGTAGGTTAAAAAACGGGCCTATTGACTCTTGATTTTTTTACACTTTTAGATTGTCTGTTGCAGGAACATCGTAAATAGTAAAAACTGAATAAACTCATTAATCCCCTTATCAACATATACACAAACACTTACTCTCATTCTCTCAAAATAAGTCGACCACACCTATTAAAAAAAAGGATATAGATAGTCACCCCTTTCATGTCTCTTTTAATTGCTTACTACTTTTTTCTTCTCTTTTTACATATTATATAACATTATTTTATTTCTCATACAATTCCAATACTTATAATTGAGGTGTCTATATTAATTAAGCGTAATCTTCCCAAACTGAGTGCTTGACGGACTTTTTTTGCTACTACTAGGCAGGTAGACCGCCAAAATTTGATGGCTTAGGCTTATAGTAAACAGTTGCTCCGATTCCCTGTCTCCTCTGCTTCCTTTTCAACCAAATAAAACAAATAATAATAATGGCAAGCACCATGTTACAATCATTACGCAAGAGCACTGTCACTGCTCTTTTCGGTATCAATCGTTCATTCACTACAGCAGCAGCCGCTACTACAACTACTCCCACTACCACAACCAATACCATAGCATCACAATCGGAAACACATGTTCCCAACAATGAATTAGTTAATCAACTTGTCAACACAATTATGCGAGACGGTAAAAAAGCACGCGCACAACGTCTTGTTAGTGACAGTATGAAATGGTTACAACAAAAGGACGATGTAACCGACCCTTATGAAATGCTTTATGATGCCATTGACAGCGCCTCACCATTGTTAAAGCTTACCACAACCAAGAAGGGTAGTAAAGCTATTCATGTACCTACACCTTTGCGATTGCGTCAACGACGTCGACGGGCTATTGTATGGATGCTTGAATCAGCTACCAAACGACCTGAAAAAACTTTTGAACAACGGTTTGCTACAGAAGTATATGAAGTGAATCAAGGAACCAGTCCTGCACTTCAGAAGAAGGCACAAATTCACAAGCAAGCTTTGGCTAACCGTGCTAATGCCCAAGTTTCCTATGGTACTCAGTCGCGATAATTTTTTTATCAACAAAAACACGCTTTCCTACCCACACACACGCACATACACATTATCACTACCATCACTACCAATGTCATTATCATATTTTCTTTATATAAAAAAAGCACTCTCTTTTACACACACGTATATATATACTCCTGAAATAAGTATTTCGACAACATAAAAAATTATTTAATATATATATATATAATTATTTAATAAAAAAAAAGTAGAAAGATATCAATTGAAGGTTACTTTTTAGAAGCAGGGAATTAATAATGGGTATGAATATATGAGATGTCGAACATAAGTTACTTTAAGAAAATAGTAGGTTTGGATAAAAAAAATAATAATGTAGAATTTGTTGCAAGAATAAGAATGACACGAATAACGAACTACGTCAGTTGGATGAGGTAAATTACAGCTTAACATTCTATAACAGAACATTCTCTTCTGGTTCTTGTTGTTTAACATACTTTTCGATATTCTCTTGTCGGTCAACATTATTTACAACGCTCTGGAGCACCTCCAATGTGTTCATATGTTTCTTCTGATACCCCAGGTCAAGATACTCCTATATGCTGGTTTTTTTTGTTATCCCATCACTTCCTCCTTACCGCACTTTCTCTTAATCGATAATCAGTCTTTCCAGAATATTATATACACCCAGTCATTCTTTGATTCACGGGTTTTATTTATCAGATTTTACAAAAGAATATTAAGTAACGTAGTCAATAGGCTGATAGAAAGCAATATTTTTAAGAGTACAGCTTCCCCAAGAAACTCAAAATTTGAGTATGACTCTTCATAAGCGGCTAGCTCGCTACAAAAACTTACAACCCTGGAAGAAAAAAGGTATGGATTATCGCACATAACAAACATTGTCAGCGTCCATATCTTTGTTTCTGTTTTCGTCGCTTGTTTATTCTTGCTTGATCCATCTTTTTATTTGCCCAATACTTGGTATGTTAAAGTATTTTTATCAATCTTCTCCTCTGATTTCATATTTGTACCATACTTGGAAAATGCAAAAGTCCCTATTGCATTTCGCCTAATATACAGTTCTCCGCCAATGAGGATGACATTTTCGACACGGGCATTTTTGTCGTAATCGAAAATTCCACTGCTCTCTTAAAAAGTCCTCGAATACTCTTTGCAAATATATGTAAGTACATACCGACAAGTAATTGTGATACAACTGTATATCGCATATAATTTGTTCGCATAATATCTTAGTGATAAAAAGATTATAACATGGAAGTTGACCATAGAATAAATGACATATATAGATATAGAATATATTAATATTAAAAGAATAATTTTTCAACTATTAATGTCTAAAAACATTGAAGAGAGGAGAATGAAGAAAACCACAAGTGCAGAGAGATTAAAAAGAGAGATAGATATGATGTATATATAACCAATTGAGTCTTTATTTATTATCTAGGAAAGGTATCTAAATATATATATATATGGCCATTGATTTGAATTATAGTAAAATGTATAATACAGATACATTGGTATAAATTAATAAAAAGAAAAAAAGACTCAAACAACGAGTTCTTAATCTAGGACAAATATTTTAATATAAATAACAGTATATTGTGAGGCGTACGGTAGAATAATAATTTAATTCAACAATAAAAGATAAAATAAAACGATGAGTCCTTTGAAACGGTATTTATTCTCGAATATAAGATAAAGATTTTATTTTATGTACGAGTTGGTCTATTTATATGAATTGTTTATTATGATGGTTATCTCTAGTATGTCATCCGAAGAATGTATCTTAAAGAATTTTATCTTAAGATATGATAACCTTGTTCTTAAGATCCTTTTTAGCTCTATCAGGAGTAAACCGTATCTACTACCCTTTATCCAATAATAAAGAATAATAATCAAAAAGCTAGTATAATAGAAATAGTAATATTATTACCTACTATCTTAAGAAAACATATGTAATAATAACTTAGGATTCTCTTTACTAGTGATAGTATGAAACAATAAATATCCTAATTGTAGTGTCATGGAATAAAGAGTGTAAAAATACCGGATATTCTAAGGCTACTCTTTAACTCTTTTAGAGTTATTATCTGGTATAGTAAGTTTCTGATCCTTAATCAAAAAAAGGGGCGTCCCTATCTAAGCTTACTAAATTAGAAACTTGATTTTTTTGCTATTTTGATAAAGAGAAATTCGAAAATAAATTTCCTTGTGATTATATGTGTGATTTAGGGGATAACTACTGTATATATAAATAGGGGTGATTTCTATTGATTTTTAAAAAAAACTAGAGTATGAATAAAAAAGAAATATATATGTAAAAGGGATTTTTATCGAAAAAAAAGTATAAAAAGACAGCAGTTATATGTATGCGACCTTCAACAACAAACGTCCGTTTTTCATGGTGTAAATCAAAAGTTTTTATTAAAAGAGTCTTGCATCGTCGCTTAAGCTTAGCATAGGTGATGCACTCTTGGTACGGATGAAATTATATAACTTATATATAAAAAATAAAAATAAAGTAAAAAAAAATAAACTAGTAGAATCTCATGCAAACTAACACGAGGAAAAACTAGAAAAAATAAGAGATGGAGGACGATAGATAGGATGGATGAAGAAAGAGCTTGATGGCGGTGATGTGATGATCCAAAGAAAATTCATGCATAATGACAATGGTAAAAACTTTGGTCGGAAATTGAATGGTGAAAGAAGGAAACGGGATTTTTGGATGATATGAAAAATAAAATAGAAAAATAAGAGAATAGAGAAAATGAAATAAAATGGATGATGGTAAAGAGTAATAAAATAAAATATACAAGGCAAAGCTGGATACAAATATTGATATTAGTACAATGGGGAAAAATACAATTAATGGGGAGGAGGATCAGGTAAGAGGTTCTGTGAGGCCTCGAGGAGAAGTGTACCAGGGGGAGGTTCTGGATCAAATGGAGTGTCGGATGTGATTTCGTCAATGCGAAGAAGAAGAGAGAGAAAAGCCGGCCAAAGTCGTTGCCATTTGCTGAGTTTAGCCTTGACTTTGTTGGGCAATAAATTCAGAGCAGCGTCGATAGCTTCAACACCAGGTGGGGGATTTGAGGTAATTGAAGAAAGTGACCATCGAAATGAACGAAGTTGTTCAGATACAAGCGGACAAATAGAGAAATGATCCCGATTAGCTCGAAGGCTACCACACTGGCAAGGTACTGACGGAGTAGGAGGCAACCAAGCAAGACACCATTTAACCAGTCTATGACGTTCCTTTTTAGTGCACGGCAACAAGAGAGTTGGATCCTATATAGGTTTATGTAAACTTCGTTTAATCGTGATATTTTTATCAGGACTATTTACTTGTTTATCGATAATACTTTGCATATGCTGCTTGATAGCTTCATTAAGAGGCTTTCGAGGTGGGTCAGATCCAGTAGCAAGTTGTTTGACCAAATTCCAGATTACATTGCGACGTAGGACTGGCCAACGTGCTTCATTCTATGACTTTGTTAGCTGCGGGACAACACAAGTAACAAGGGTGCTCTTTGGAAGTGTGCGTGCACGAAGAAAAAATTTAGTTTGTAGAATAAAAACACGAGTATGCATGTTTGGCATGGCAGAAAGATGGGATAAAGTAAGAGTGCCAATTGCTTTTTCAAGAGGATTACGGCAGATACACATTCTTAAGCATTGCTTTTGAATATCATCAAGCTCTTTCCTTTGAATAGCATTAAGAAAAGAAATAGCAAGTCCATATTCGATAACTGGGCGAACAAAAATCTTATATGCACGAAGAGAAGAAAGAAGGCCAAAACCATACATATGAACGCCAGAATCACGCAGTGATCCCATTGCTGAAACCGCTTTGTTCTTTGACTGATTCACGAGCATATCGCTATCCAACCCAGTAGAAGAAAAAGGTAAACCAAGGTATCGGAATGTTGAGCAGTGAGGAATTTCTATACCGTATAATGTAAATGGCTCTGCATTTGGATTGGCATTGAGAATTTCACACTTTGTAGGGCTCCATCGATAACCAAGGAGGTTGGAGTGTTGTTCCGCTGCCAAAAGCATCATCTGTACATCCCGAGCATCACCAATAATAGCAATATCATCTGCGTACATCAAACAATTGACAGGGATGAAAGAAAAGGGTCTGTTCCCTGTTGCAACGTCATCAGGAATAAGATAAGGGTTATAAGGTTCCTGCAACTCATTGATCAAAGATCGCGGAGAAGCATTAGCCGAAGAAAAAGAAAAAGGACAACGAGAGCAAAAATTGAGAGACCGTTCAGAAGATGGAGTAGTAGGTACACGCACTAATTGGGGATGAGAAGATACGGAGCGTAATAAACGGGGTAAGGTATCAATAAAAATAGAATAAAGAAAGGGAGATAAAATACTTCCTTGGAGCACACCGTGTCTTGGATATATGTCTCGGAATGCCATATTTGACAAAACTACTTTGACAATAACATCATCAAATAAATTCCGCAATAGCTTGAGCAGCGGTTCAGGTACAAATGGCTGAAGCGTATCCCATATAACAAGCCTGTTGGCCCCATCATATGCTGCTAGTATATCAAGAAAACAAATGACAATTGGATGCTGCTCACCATCCACTGATCAGCTATATGCTTGCATCAATTCATGGAGGCAGAGTGCTTGATCCAGGGTACCACGATGAGCTCGAAAGCCACCTTGTGCGATATCAAGTGTAGGCATGGTCTGCAAAAGCTTTGACATTAGACATCTTTCCAAAATCTTGCGAAATATGGATGTCAGACTAATTGGTCTATAATTTGCTGGGTCAGATGAAGAACCTTTATTCTTGTATATGGACACAACTTGTGCTGTACGCCACAAGGTAGGAGTCCAAGACCATCGCCAACATAATGTAAAAAGCTTATCCAAGAGAGGGGCAAAATTTGATGCAACAGGCTTAAGCATTTCAGCTTTAATATGATCCATTCCTGGTGCTTTGCGATTTGGTAATTCAGCAATAGCTAACTCGATGTCAATCCAAGTCCAACAGTTTTCGGTCTCTCGGGGGAAATTACTTTCAGGTGAGAGTCGAGCTGACACAGATCCACCAAAAACACGTTCGAGATGATCGGCCACGTTATTAGCAGCTTGTTCTGGGCCCTGCGGTAATGTAAGAGTAACATTTGTGCGGTTGCGTAAACGGATCCGTTTTACAACTGCAGTCATCTCAGATGGATCAGCATGTAGTTTCTGACAAAAGTCATTCCAGGATTGCTTCCGAGCAGCTCGTACTGCTTTTTTAAAAGTTGTACATGCCATAATATAATCACGGTGAGCTGTAATGCGTTCAAGGTTATTACGAAGTCGAAGCAGCCATTGTTTATGAAACTTTTGACGACGATCCGCTAGCTGCTGAAGGGTATCATTCCAAAACCATCTGTGAGTATCAGATTGAGGACATGTACGCCCAACACTTTTGTCCAAAGTATCATAAATAAGCTCGTTGAGTCTTGTCACATGTACTTCTACCACATCAGCGCTCGGTTGCAAGTCATTGTCTTGTAAAGTATTTTGGATATCTTCCTTAAGAGGACCTATGGCCTCTCGAATCCTGTCAGTATAGCGTTCCAGTACTTCAGGGTCTTTGAGACGTTGAAGTCGCCAAGTACGTCGAGGGGCTGTGGCAGCCGGAAGCTGTGATAATTTCACAGGCACAAATGATAGCTCACACAAGTGGTGATCCGACAAACCGAGACCTGTGTGGATTTTCATCCGTGGATCTAGCACATGATCTTGCATTGAAATAAAAAAATCAATGATACTCTGATAGAGATGACCATTATTTTTGACAACTGAGTAGGTAGGTTCCCCAAAAGCCAATTCTGCATTCCACAAGGTTAAATCGTTTGTGCTTATCCAGGTTGACAGTGCATGGTTACGATTATTAGTTCGAGTATCACCTGTAAAACTTCCTAATCGCGAATTTAAGTCTCCAAGAAAAATAGTATATAGATCCACTGACAATGAATTATATCGTTCGGCAGCCACCACATCATCCATACCAGGTGGCAGATATAAACCATGCAAAGTATATGGGCCAACTTTCAGTGGCAGTACCTCACCGTTCTGAATTGAAAGGGAATGAACCTCGTAGGGAAAATCTGGATGTATAAGAAAAGAAAAGCCAAAATGTTTGAATCCAGGAGAGTCATCTCGCATAATGGCATAATTATGAAATTGTTTCCATTTACAACGTAAACGGCCATGTTTAAAGTAAGTTTCACAAAGAAAAATAATATCAATATTTGCATCCAAACAATTGTCAATAACTCCTACCAAATTACTTCGTATATTGCGGATGTCGAGAGTAGCAATCTTTATACGATCACTACCCATTGATTGTTGGTTTCGTTGCTGTGGCTGGAATCGTCATTTTCTGGAATTTCATCCATTTCGACGTCAATTACAGGTGGTGTTGGTGGTGTTGGTGTGGTTGTTGTTGTTGCAGAGGAATTTTGCTGGTAGCGATATTTTATGATAAAATTATTCCACCATTGCTCAGGAAGTTGCAAATCCTTTGCTGCAGGTGATGAAAAAAAACGGGCAATGCTGATTCCGATTTTTGGTGGTAGGTGTAATGAAGTTCTTTCAATTCTTTGAGCAAACAATTGTTGTGCTCGTTGTTGTCGTTCTTCTTGGCTGTCATTAGCAAATTTAATATCACCAATAACAGTAGGGGAAATGGGGTCAAAGTTGGTGCGAGATGTAATGCTTTCAGCTTTGAGCTTACTCACGAGTTCATCCTTGAAGCCGGAATGGATTAAAAAAGCAACGGTGCCTTTTGCTGGAAAATAAATGTCCAAGACACGCGATTGTTGAATTTTTAATGTCGAAATCATTTTCCGGACATCATGGTAGCGGAGGTGGTGGCGGCAAGGTACATAGACAAAGTCAAATGTAGATGGTTCATTGCTTTCTTGAAGAGCGCGAATGGTGGTAGTTTTGGTGTTAGTAGCTTGAGTTTTTTTATTTTTAATTTTTTTATTTTTTTGTGGCAAGTTTTTAGCAGTAATGGTTGCCCATGTATTGTTATTTTTAGTGTTGTTGTTGGTCGTAGGTACCGCAGGTTGTTGGCCTTTGGTAGTTTTGACTTGGTGCTGATGTTGGTGGTGTTTTTGGTGGTGGTCGATTTTGCTGATTTAGGTGCATGTTGTGATGCCATCAGGGAAGAATCGTTTTTATTTTTTTTTGTATGAGCTGTATTACTGTGGCCGTGCGCGTCGCCGTTTTAATTTGCATAATTGAGAAAATCCGTTCCCTCAGGGCAGCATTTTCTTCCCTCATGCTTTTTAAATCCCCACGCAAGTCAGCAATAGTGCTATTGAGATCAGCTACTACCGCGAGGAGGTCGGATCTGTCGGATGGATGGATGGATGGATGGATGGATGGGTTGGTAGATGAGAGGATGGTTGGAGGTGTTGTAATGCCAAAGTCGATCACAGGTGTTGATGATGCTAATGGTGGTTTTGCCGATTCAAATGTCGAATCAGCAATTTCGTACGAAATTTGTCGACGATCGAACTGGAATTTCGGCTTCGTATTATTCGTTTCTATTGTTGGATGGTCGCGCCGTTTACGAATAGTACTGTGGGGAAAATTGTTAGTATTGTTGTTGGTTATATGGTTGGTTTCTGTTACTTTTTCAAATAAACTTTCAAAACTACTTAAAAAGTGATGTGTAGCAGAACAAGAGGCTTTCATGGTGTAGCGGTTATCACGTTTCCTTTACACGGAAAAGGTCTCCGGTTCGATCCCGGATGAGAGCTCAGAATTTTAAGTCTACACTCCTTGAAAAAGAGTGGTTGGATTACTTTTAAACTTTTTTACATTTTTTGTACTACCATGGATTATATTATTATTATCATGAACAATAATAATAGATAGAAGAAGCACTACTGGTGGTGGGTAGTAGTATTAGGAGGAGAGGGTTTTTCAGAAACATTATAAATCTTACTGATGTTTTATTATTAAAGGATTAGTTAGAGCATATTTCTCACTAGAGAACCGAACCATTTTAAGGAACTAATAACATTACTTCAATAATTATTTTTTAAAAAAAAGAAAAATAGCAAAATATAAGTAATATACAACACTCATAAGTTTTATATGCTTCTAACAAATACAATAAATGCAAATGTATTTTTTTAATTGGATTCCATTCATTATAAAAAAAAAGAAAATCACTTTTTCTAAATGGAGATCATACTCTTCAGTTAAGGTGTTAGTATGTGGTTATATTGAAACAAAAATAGTAACAGCAACTATTGAATATCCCAAGTTGTTACAGCTGAAATTTTTCTTAATTCGAAGTTGTCGTATTGAATGGGACTTGAAAGATTACTGTTGTTGCATCCATAAAGTAATCATTCAAAAATCAAAAAAGATAAGAGCCGTGTTCAATGGGTAACTATTCAAGAAAGTGGCTGCTGTATATTCACTTTGGGATTTCCTTTCCAACTTGGTTTTTATTACTATTTACTTTTATTATCTTCTCCTTTTTTTCAAGGCATATGCATTTATATTTTATTTTCACAATTAGTGTCTTTTCATTATAATCTTCGGTTCTCCTGAGGATCTCTATTTCTCACAAAATATCATATTACTTTAGAATAAAAGAAATAATCTACTTTGGGTATTCCAAAGAATATTGATAGTTATTACTTAATTCTATTATCACGACTAGATGTAAAGACAAATTGACTGTAATACTAAATAAGACAAGCAGTAATAATATATAAATGAGAATGTATAATACAAATAATAATGGATAACAGTATGCGTCATATAGTAGACAAAAGCATAATACAATAATAACATGAAGAAGGATCAAGCATCATAAGAATAATAAAAATGTAAACATACATAATACGTACATGCTATTTTATGCTGTTAGTTTATTTATAACAAAGAATTATTTGGGAAGAGAGGGAGCAAATTCAGTAACTACGACATATTCTATGAGAGAAAGTAAGTAAACGTAGTTTAATATAAAATATTTTCATTATTGTTGTATTCTTTTATAACATAATTTATAATAATAATAATAATAAATAAATAAATTGTTAAAATTGAAGAGAAGCAGTTCCATCATTTTTTTTAAAAAAAAGTAGAAGTTTATTGTAAGCTCAGTTTAAGGAAACGAGGAACTTGTGACCCTTGAGAATCAATAACTTTCTTCCAATAATTATAATAGTTTTTTTTTTCTTCTTGATCCCACAGAGCTATCTGAGAATATCGTCGTTGGCTTCAGAAGGACATTGACAATATATGAAGTATACCGTAGCAAAAATAATGTAGTAACAGCTTTTAGTTCTATTCTTTTGTCTCATGTAAAGCATCACAGCAAAATTGATTCAGAACTGCGGCAAAAGTTGTATTGCTCATTGGTTTAGTTAAATATCTATAATAAGCCAGGGTTGTTTAGAATTAGTGTAAAATAACAATTGTAAGTAGAATTATAGCTACTATTTTACTTACTGATCAAAACCGGCATTCATGCAAAGCTCTTTGGCGCTATCTTGAATATCTGCCGTCAATGTCACAATAGGTAATCTTATATCTAGATTTCTCTCTTTCTCCATCTTTCGTATTGTTTTTGTTGCTTGTACACCATCACACTATTTATATATATATTTAAAAAAATATTATAGTGTTAATATACTATTACGAATACTAAAAGACATGCCTTTTTTTCGTTTCAGTTCAATACCTTTGGCATGTGGTGATCAAAAAACGCCATCTTGAAATAACCGGGTTTACGTTCAGTATACATATCTATAGCTTCTTGTCCATTGATGGCACATACAACGCTATTAAACCCTAACTGTTTAAGTTGTTTATATAACAGCTTTCGAGCTACCATATTATCTATTATAAACTAACAATTAAACATGACAATACATCTTTTGAAAAGTAAAAAGTACATAAAATGTTTTATTATATACCTTCGGCAATCAAAATATTTTGAGACTTAAAAAGTTCACGTTCCTCTGATGTTAATGAATCTATAAGGCGTCGACCTTCAGAGCTGCGGGATGCAGCTATAGACAATTTATTTACTTTTGTGGTATCTTTCACTATTCGGTGTTGCTGTTGTGTTGGTAATGGTGATGTACAGGACATACTTGACACTGGGGATGCCAATTTTAGCGGTTTTAATTCTTGTTGCTGTTGACTTTGTTGTAAGTGCTCTCGCTGACGCTCCATCATTTCCATCATTAATTTAAGAAGCTTCTTCCTTCTTATTGGAACAGACATCTTCACAACAGTTTGATTTTGCTTATTACCGCTATTATTTTCGACGTTTAAACCAGCTATTTGCATAATAGTCGAGATGGGATCAATATTAATAAAAGGTTGAAAAGGTTGCTGTTGTGATCGTCTTTCTCCCCAATAATCATTATCGTCGTTATAAATATCAGACGGCGTGGATGGTGTCAAAAGCTCCTTGTTACTTGCAATATTACTTAGCAACATATCACTTAATGCTGCTCTTGGATAGTGCATTACAATCACGCAGTGAGCATGTTGCAAACAATTTTTGAGCTTACTCACCCATTTCTCGAATTCTGGATCATAAGTTAAAAATAAACCAATAATTACGACTGAGTAACAATTTATATTAACCGTTGCTAATTTTTGAACAAGTTCATCATTGACAGAGCATATTCCATCAACATTGATTCCTGGCAATAATTGTTGTATAGTTGTCACTGTTGATGGATATTTATCAGCAACTAGCACCCGTGTATTCTTTAAGGATAAAAGTTGATTTTGCATAAATTCGAAACGTTTATAATTTCGGTCTGTTTTCTCAGCTGTTATTGTGAAAAAGAATCGAGATCCTTTGGATGGTTCGCTTTCCACATCAATATTTCCAGACATGAGCTTAACTAATTGCAAACAGATGGATAGTCCTAAGCCGGTTCCACCGTATTTGCGGCTACAAAATATATAAATATGATATAAATTAGACTGCACGTTATCTTCTGCATCACACAACGTTTTTTTTTTCTTTTCTTTTCCGATTTACTGACGTAGTGCTTCCATCAACTTGAGAGAAAGGAACAAATAATGCTTTTTTCTGCTCCTTACTAATTCCAATACCCGAATCTATTACTTCAAATAGCAATGTAATTTTGTTATTATCACCGGCTGCACAGGATGTTACAAGTTTAGGTTGTTCTGCAACAGAACAACGAATCGCAACTTCTCCCTGTTGAGTAAACTTGATTGCGTTGCCCAATAGATTAATAATAATTCTGATAAAAGTATTAAGTGTTTGTAAGATTAGATTGTCACATATTTATTATTTAAATAGCAAAGTAATATTACGAGCGAGAATTAGACTTTCTTCTTCTTACTTACTGTCTCAGACGGTTTCCATCAGCAATAACAACTGACGGTACATCGGAGGCCAAGCTGTAGCTTAGATTTATCTTTTTCTGTACAGCCATAGCTATCAACATTTCAACAACATCGGCGACAAGATCTTCTATCACGACTGGTGATAAATCCAAAATAACCTTATTTGCTTGTAATTTTGAAAAGTTCAATAAATTATCAATCAATTGTAATAGCATTTCACACGAATCTTTGGCAGTTCGAACCAAATCATGCTGCTCCGGATCAAGTCTATTACATATTTAGAAGACAAATGTATGTTACCACAAAATATATCTAAATATACTATTCAAGAATATAATATTGTTACACCACTTACTTTGTATCAGCTAATAATGAAATCATTCCATAAAAGCCAGCAAAAGGTGTACGAATTTCATGGCTCATATTGGCTAGGAATATTTCTCGCAATTGTGTCGCTTTATCAGCCGCTTCTTTACTTTTAAGTGATTCTTCAAGCGCTTGCTTTTGCGCTTCAATCATTCTATAAAAGAGATTATAATTTAAATTTTTCAAAAAAAAAAAAAAAAAAAAAGAAAAAGAATTATTACCTCATATTCGCCATAGTCACTCGGTGTATTGATTTAAATAAGAATGCGTTGGTAATAGAAATACCCATTTGTTGACACAGGAGACTTAAAACAGTAATATGTCTCTGGGTAAATGCACCAACTGTGCCCTCGATCAATAAACAACCAACAATAGTTGTCTTGTGAGTGATTGGCATACAAATCACCGCTTTTCTACCAGTAGCTTCAAACCAAGGTCCAACTGCAAACCGAGAATCATCTTCAACATTCTTGATAAATATACTTTTTCCTGTATTAATTGTATGATGTACGATTCGACTTGACACCAATTTGTCAGTTTGCGAAAGTGGTAAAGGCGGACAATAAGAGTTGATCACCCCGCCTTTTCCAAGGGCATACATGCCAAATTTCTCGTCTTTAACAATAATAGCTACAGAATCAGCTCCACTATTTTCAAAGATAATATTTATCATGGAAGTGAGTAGATTTTCGAATCGTACTTCCGAACTCATGACTTGGCTACTTTTTAATATGGAAGCCATATCTAACTATAGATATATTTGTATCACCATTGTTATTTTAAGGAAAACTGATTCGATTTTGTTTATCATTAAGACAACCCAATAATATCAAATATTATAATATTACTTACAATATCCAGTGTCATTAAGCTTTTTTCTGTTGTTACGGGAGGTATAGTCTCATCATCATAAGGCTCGTTTCTTGCAGGATCATTAATATTAATGTTTTCGAGGGAAGGTGAGAACTTACTCCAAGCTTGTTGACTATGGAAGGGGGTAGGATCAGTCTGTATGTCTTTTTCATATCGCTCTAAACGATCATCATCAAGCTCACTCAATAAATCAGCAAATTTGGTATTTATGTGGCGTACTTTTCCGTATGATCCATGCGCCATATACAATCTGATGGCCTACAAAAGAGACAGCCATAAAGATATGATGTTACTATGAGGGTCAGCTAAAATATCACAGCAGCTCTATTATTTTTTATTATTACCTTTTTGATAAATCCATACGCCACATTATAAAATCCAATTCGATTATAGAATGCTCCGGCATATTCATGAAAAATACACAATTCTAAATACCACGAGCCTTCTCTTGCTTGTGTAATAGCTCGTTCATAAAGTCGTGCAGTTTTAAAATAAGCTTCGTCAGATGCTTCGAGAGAAGACAATTCAGCTTGAAGAAATGTCCAATACATGGCGTAATTGATAGGACTATGCGTAGCCCATTCATAAAGAAACTCTTGATGTTCTTTTACCTGATCCAAATAAGCATGTTTGTTCTTTGGATCAGTTTTCGCTTTTTGAATTAACGCCAGGGAAAGGTAAGCCAAGTTTAAAAATAAATGACGGTGATTGGGATGCGCACCCATGGACTTGATACACCGATTACCAGTTTCAATAGCTGCATCATAATGATCATAAATTGTTAGAGGAATCATCTTGTAAGATTCATACCAGTTTTGGGATACTTCAGGGTTACTAGCACCCTTAGAGGATTCAGCCAAGTAGTGTTTGTCATTAAATCCGTCATCACCATCGAATACGTCGGGAGTATCAATATAAGTTTGGCCTTGAAGTGCTTTGCAGCAACGTATAATTGACATGATGAAAGCGTTCATATCGGTTGTAGATGACCAAGCATATACATCCTCATAAATCTGTTCACACTCACGTAAGGTATCTGCAACATGGTAACCACAATAGAACATCGAAATGGTAACATGCACTTGATTTACTGTTAGATAGATACGATCACCTGCAGATAGTGAAAACTGTACACCAGGTCGAGTGTGTTTTGCTAAATTTTCTTGAAGACTGTGACCCCATTGACGGACAAACACTTGATAAATGCAGTGTGCGCGACCTTTGTCTTGGAAGGTGCCAAACTTATCAGTTAGATCAATACCAATGGTACCAACTGTCTAATAAAATTAAAGGGATATTTATATTTGTAAATATTATGCAACGTGTTACACCTATAAGTTTGTCTTTTTTATTACCTCTGCAAATGCGTATTTTTTCAAAAGTACACTATAAGCAAGACCGGCAGTAACAAATCCTGTTCCACTTGTATTTGTCGGTCCGTGCTTAATAGATAAAATTATTTGACGACACGCCCAATAAAACATTTCACCTTTTTGATCTCCAAAGTAAGTTACTGCAATCCTAAGTATTTTATGAGTACGTTGTTTATAAAATAAAATAAAAAAGCTGTCAGTAAGCCCCCTGGTGACAGAAATTAATATTTTTTTTCAATAAATAGAAAAAATAAATAAATCACATACAGTTCATCCATAATGCTCATCATAGCTTTTAACAAGACATCATTACAAGGTGGTCGATTAATAATTACATCACGACCGTGTCTCTCAACCAACACTTGTGTTTCATCTAGTAAACTTCGCAGTCCTTCTTCTGATACATCCATATGAGAAACTTCATCGCCAAGTTCATCCAATGCTTTTAACAACGCTGTACGTGCTTTATCATGAACCTGCATAGTAAAATAATATCTTGCTTGTATATCATAGGCAGGAAGTCGATCCATAGGACTTCTTGCGTGATCAAAAATAATCTGGATAAATCTTTCAGTTGACTCGTATTCACCTACTGTCCAGCTTAAACCTGCAGCATTACAGTAAATCTTTAAACTAGTTTTGTACTCTTCATCAGACCATTCTTGTTTAGGATTTGCGAGTTGTATAGCACCCATATAATAGGCGTATGCCATACTGAGAGCACCCGTGGATCTACTACGATCACCAGCAAGAATCAATATGTCACGATAAGGTTTTCGATCATCAAATTTCATAATCAAATTCTTGCATTTTAATAAATGATCACCGGCAAGAAGAGCATCGACAGTAGGCTCTGTTTTTTTTATTAGCAGCATATATGTATACAAACTTTTATCAGCTATAAAAGCGTTAGATTACCTTTCATCATGTGTTGCGCAATTGCAAAGTGCATCCTGTTATGTGCATTCGGATTTGCCAATTCCACTGCTGCTTGTGAGATGCGATCATGGCTCCACTTGAATTGATCCACACTGAGAGGCATAATATAGCCCTCTTGTAATACTGCTTGTAACCCACTGATAGGATTATTACAACTGGAATGTTGAGAAGATTTGCTACTGCTATTGGAGTGTGAATCCCGATCTGTGTCAACAGATGTAGAAGACAAGTAAAGTGGTTGATGTGATAATGATCTTAGCGCACTTTTATCACTTTCTTCTGAGTCTCGGCCACTAATGCTCGTACAACTATCAATAAAGTTTGATGCAGTGTTTACATCATTTGATGTCCCTTCAGTGGTAGCCATATCCGGATGATACTCCAGATAATGGTTATTGGTATCGTTATCGGCATTAAGCATTAGATTTTTAATAGTATTCCATGAAAATGTATCACCCACAAATGACGCCCATTTTAACAGCGCTTGACCGGCTGGTGGCAGCTCTCGAAGTCTCGCTACAATAAATGAAACATCTAATTCTGCACCCGCCCGGAAACCACCATATTCAAATATGGCAGCATCTTCAATTTCTTTTAAACTATAGCTCCATTCATTGGTCTCCCAATCAAAATAAATATATCGTTTGCGTTCGAGTGTTCGTAAGAGTTGGGAAATGTAAAACGCGTTCCCCTTCGTCTTTTTATAAATAATATCGACAAGCGGAAGGACGAATTCTCGATTGACAGTATCTCGGGATCGGTGAAGTGTATCGCAAATAAAATCAATAAGCGCTTTATTATTGATTGGATCGACAGCAATGCGATGAACATCAGCAATTTGGTTTTCCAAAAGTTCAGAGAGCTTTTCCGTCATTTCTTGGTCACGATAAGACAAGAACATCAATATCTTGGTACGAGACGTAGCAAGTGAATCCAAAATTTCAAGTGACGGTTCATCTATGTATAGTGCATACAAAGAACATATTTTGTTTAATAAAGGAAGAAGATGGTGCTAATAATTTAAATAAAGCAATATATACCAGCCTGATGAAGATCGTCTAAAAACTATTTATATTGAGAAAAAAACCATATTTAAAAGTAGTTAAAAAAAACCAGTCTATGATCATCAGTAAAATAAAAAAAAAAATCGGTAAAGCTTACCAATGTTGTCATTCCCCATCGTGTAATTGCTCGAATTAATTCTACATATAAGTTATGGAATCGAACTCGTACTTCAATATTATCCATTTGTATTGACTGTGTGTTGCTGTTATTTTTAGGCTCCTCCGCGTTTAACAGGCATTTAAGTTCGGGAACAAAGTCTGTAATCATGGAAATATTGGAAAATTGAGTCCCAAGAGAAAGTTTGACATGTGCGTAAAATGCCTTGATGTCTGGCTCTGATAGAATCTGTTGCAGGATTTGTGATAAGGATCGAAGTACTGCACTGTATGGAACTTTGTTTCTTGAATCAAATTTGCATGTAGCAACATAGCTAAACAAAACACAGAAAACGAATGTGTTATTTAGTAATAATATAGTTTCAAATGTTTTATAGTTAGTGCTACTTTTTTTTGTTCCTTCCGAAAAATTATAACTGTCCGAAATAATAATAATAAATACCCATTTTGTCGAGCTGTAGCTTTGACGGCCGTAAACAAAGTTGACTTTCCTATAGTCAGCAAAAGATATGCATTATTGTTATTATTTTTACTTTACGTTAACGTAATGGTAGAAAGGCGATAATATTTTAAGTACAATAACTGCAAAGCAAATATACCTATGCCACCGGGACCATATACTCCAACAAGTGTGGCCGTTGTCTTGATTGAGCTACTTGCTGCCAATCGCCCGCTTATATTACTGGAAATTTCACTTTCTTCTTCCATATCATAACTGGAAGAACGACTTGAATATGTACTTGATTGATGTGACAAGCCACTATCGTTTGTCATCAATTCATCAGAAGCAACCTCATTACTCAGTACTTCACGCATTGTCGCTGAAATTCCAAAATCACTTTGATGTATTTTTGAGCGACTACGAGTATTGCTATTATTCCGTATATGTATGGGCTGATAGACTTCAGAACAGCGTTCAATTATAGATATCATTTCGGAAATAATATTTTGTCGACCATAAATTGTTTTGGGTAAAATAAAAACAGACGCTATATCATGTTGGGCCAGTGGAAAAGCAGGTATACACTAATAAAAAGGAGATATATTACCGGTTGGCATATATATAAATATTGATATAGTTCAAGTAGCTCCTAAATAGTAACAGTACCTGATCTTGAGTAGAAGATGGATCTCCCGATGTCATTAATCTATTTAGGCACTCTTTAAAATCAACACAAACACCATGTATGCTTGTATATCGATCATCAGGCGACTATATATGGAAAGCAAAAGTTTTTAGTAAGACGTTGGCAAAAATAGCAATGAGACCAGAAATGCTGTCAGCACGCTCTTGTAACAAAATAATAATGTTATTGTAACTTTATTGTAAATGAAAAAATACAAACCTTATTAGTCATTTTTTCAATGATTTTTGAGATTATTATAGGTAAATCGACTCGAAGCTCATGAGCTAGTGGAATTTTTTTACTTAAAATCCCATTAAGTATTTCCAATGGCCCTCCATCAAATGGTGTTTTTGAAGTAATAATAGTGAAAAACACAACTCCAAGCGAATAAATATCTGATCGATGATCTGGTGCATATGTTGTTCGCCCGGTTTGTTCAGGACTCATATACACCAATACACTTTGTAACATATCCATGAGTCTTTTGCTTTTGGCTGTCTTTCTCCATCCCTCTGAACTAAGATAGCTATTAAGAAAAGGAGAGGTTAATACCTTTAACAAGTAGTTATATCTTTCACACTAGCTAAATTATCATCCAATATATCACCTCTCAAGTGATTTTGATCCAGATCCAAAATTCCATAATTTGACAGGACCTCCATCTGTACCATCCCATTGTAATGCATTTAAATTAATTTCATGGTGCCAGGAATTATGCTTGTGGATAAATGCCAATGCTTGACAGCACTTGATAGCAAAACGTAAAAAGGTACATAAGTCATATACAGGCATTTCATCATTTTCATCCATTGTATTATATTTTATTGAAGATCGCATATTTCGTTTGCTATTTCCAGAATACTGTTGTTTCTGATTATCTGTCCACGATCCGACCAATCCTCCTATACTGATACTGGTAGCAGTAGTACTGTCTTTACTGTAAAAGCTTGTGCTGGATAACCCATTCTCGCTGCTAACAATTCTTGTTGGTGATTTTAATCCGATACCATCGACATTGTTTTGTTTAAGAAAATCTGTACCCTCATCAGCGTAGATAACAACCGTCATTCCACTCGGCATATTGATGTATTCAAGTGGTCGTACTATAATAAAAGCAGGTTTTAGGTATTAGCAATAAATAAGGAAACTCGTCTGCTGTTGTGTCACCATCATTATTGTCATAATTTTTTGTTCTCATGTTACCTATAAATAATGACCCATCCTTATATTGGTAAAGTTTCTTCATGATATAAAATTCTCGCTCAAACCGTAAAGAATCCGTTGATATCTATATAAAATATCTTTTTTCAGAAAACTAGAACATAGTAGTTGGTTTTTATCCCGTTGCGTGATTGACCGCGTAAATAATAGTAGTGTATCCAAAAAATAGCCAGCTTACCTTTGCAACCACTGGACTTTTATTCGTGATTCTGTTATTGGCGAAAAAAAAAAACAATCAATTGTTATGACAACTGAAATAGAATGAGATGTACCACTTTTTTTTATACCTAAATCCTTTGACAACATCACAATTCTCTCCATGAGTTAAAGTGGGTGTTGTTGCTGAAGTAAAATGATAACCTTTGATAGCAAGCGGGCTTTTTAAAGCATTAAGTTCTAAGGATTTTGAATTACTTGATTGTGAACTGGTCATTAGAAAATATGAAAAGTATTTAGGAAATAAGAAGAAAAGTGAAAAAAAACCGCAGTGGCGTCAAAAACATATTGAGAATTAATGTATCATTGATAGATATTATGATAATCAGAATCAATCACTCTAAAACAAAGTTACACCTGAGGCCAAGTTTTAGGGGGTAATGAGTATTGCCTAGTAAAAAGATTATAAAAGAAAGAGCAAGAGAACTTGGTTTTAAGGTGTTGTTAGAGAGATAAAAAAGGGGGGTGTGGGAAACGGAGTATCTAATATTAATGCTGCTATCCATTCATGCATACAGATATAAGTACGCGGGCCCGGTCGGGTTAGTAGAAAAAGTTTTGTTGCAGCACTCAATGTAGTGGGAATACCATATATAGAAACGTTTGCTGATATTTAGATGTGTAACTATCATCATTTCTCTGATATCATACACCTTTTAAATGGATGATAGTAATAAAGATATGCATATAAAACAGGGATATAAAAAACAATGGTAAGCATTACGATATCAATCTCCATAGACTAAATATCCTGCTCTTGTTTCCCATTATAATTGTATTCTGAAGAAATCAAAAAAGAAGTAGTTTCATTTAGGAAACGTGGATGAAAACCTTGTATTTACCAAATTAATAAGCAGCTAAAGCATACTCTTACGACGCTAAAACAGTACTTTGTCGGTTTTCATTATAGTCGTATATGAAAGTTGATGTTCTTCTAAACGATAATACAGTCTTTTTCAATATAATGTAATGTAATAGTTTACATCATATTGTGAGATTGTTATCATTATGTTAATAATAATAAGATAGCAACTGTCCGGTATCATGGTGTATCTAAGAGCTTCTATATTAATTAATGTAATAATAAAATTATTGTGGCTGCACGTAGCTTATTTATCAATTTGAAATGATGTTATGCAGGAGGCTTTTAAGCTTTTCTATTTCGTCAGCCTTCTTATTATTACAGCCGCAGCTTTGTTTGGGTCATTCTCTTCAAGTGAAACATTGAATAGTATTTAACGTAACAATTGTTATTGTTTATTGTTTATTAATGGCTTACATACATTATTAT
Organism: Circinella minor; assembly: GCA_016758965.1. Classification (NCBI taxonomy): domain Eukaryota; kingdom Fungi; phylum Mucoromycota; class Mucoromycetes; order Mucorales; family Lichtheimiaceae; genus Circinella; species Circinella minor. The sequence continues at coordinate 3,262 of JAEPRB010000074.1, read as the reverse complement.
TATTAATTATTATTTTATAATAAAGTAAATTTTTAAATAGTGACCTTTTTTGCTGCTTTCATTTATCGCTTCTTTTTCTGCGCATAATTATTTTGCATGTATGGTTTTATCTAAAAAAAATAGTATCATTAGACTATTTCTCTCTTCAATGCAGCTATTCTCATATTTACATAGTGATTATTACAGATATTGTGTCCTGGAAAGAAAGTTGAAAGTAGCAGAAAAATTAGGTATGCTATGGAGTCTGTTATATTGTTTGTCAGTTTCCTCATCTTATTTTTGAACGAGAAGGGGATAGGCTTTAGTGAATACACTATAGGTTTATTTTCATTAGTACTTGACATACTCTGTTTTTCAACGTGGGGCAATTTTTTTTTTTTGCAAATGCACATTTGTATTATGAAATACGCCATTATTAAAAAGCACGAGTCCCAAGTCGAAGAATAATTGTGTAGCATCTACCAAGTAAAATCTTGTAGATATACATGACAGTTTTTGCCTTTAAAAATTTTCCCAGTAAAAGCATCGTACTTTAGATAGATACGATCACTGTTAATAATATAAAAGACTACTTTCTGTAGATTACTTTGTTGATAACAAAATTATACTTTATCAATCTCACAATTACACCATCTTCGCAAAAAACCAACAATAGCGACACTGCTTCTCACACAACATCATACACAAAGTTGTTGCCATCGACTGAAGCTAAAGACCCCTTGCAAATAATAAGAGCAATTAAACATTTATGTCTCTGATGGGATGTTCGTAATAAACTAATCACATTTTTACTGGCTTCTATATTGTATCATTAACAGGAACACAAAACCAAAATAGATATGCGTAAAGAAAACTGGCCATTTGTTGCCGTAAGCTATGTGAGACGTTATATCTTTATATAAGGTTCGAAAAATTGTAATAATATTTCCACAATACCATGTAGTTTACATTTTTATCACAATTTTGTCAACCTATCCTAATATTGATAAAGCTTTTTCATAGTATAGAATTCTCGCTCGAACCGCAAAGAATCCGTTGATACTTATACAACAGTGCAGAACTTCTCTGATAGAACTAGAACGGGGTAGCTGGTTTTATCCGATTGCGTACAGTGAGTATTCGCTAAACCGGTAGTATCTCTCGAATATTTTTTATATACTTAGTAAAATACCGGTGATTCGTTAAACCGGTATCCGGTGAGCTTTCCCAAATATTTACTGGGTTTATAATAGTATTATTTTATATAATATAATATAATACTAGTCTTTTTATTGGTAAAATCAGTAATGCAGCTTCTTTTAACGTCATCCCAGCTCTTCCCTTTGTCTTCAGTTGGCTACTTTGTTTTTGTAGCAATTAAAATAGACTAATCATTCTTGTCGTCAAAAGAAAGCTTCTCAACATCTTGTTGATAACAGTGTCTCTTTTTCGCCAACTTCACACAGATGCTTTTTCTTTCTTCTTATCTGCGTGCGTACGTACTTCTTTTCAAATTTGTCATGTACTTGTTCATTACCATTGAATATGTAATTATGTTGTTGATACAATTCATTTTTACTCATTTATTCAACTGCTAACCATGGTCCATAATATTAAACACCCTTTGTTGTAAATTCATTATTAATCCAATCTCTGGTTCATTACCACTATTTGATGAGTACACTATTGTCATTTTTATCACTAAAAGATTGGCTTATAGTAGCAAAGCTAGATTATATGAACTATCATTTCTTTTATCTTATCTGTACAGCTTAATTTAATTATAGTTATTTTTCTAGTATATTCTACATATTAGTACCAGCTGCGTTCCAATTCGCTAAACCGGTACAAATCCTCACATATATTGAGTGCCGGTTTAGCGAATACTCACTGTAATTGACCGTGTAAATAATAGTAGCACATCCGAAAAATAGCCAGTTTACCTACTTTGCAACCACTGTACTTTTATTCGTGATTTTGTTATAGCGAGAAAAGAAAGGAATCAATTTTTATGACAACAAAATATAATATGTAGGACTTTTTTAAAACCGATGATGTAAAAGGGGTGTCACTGGTGAAGAAAAAAGTGACAACCTTTGACAACTACAAGTGGACTCATTTAAACAATATTGAGTTCTAAAAGTTCTGAAACAATTGATTGTGAACTGGTTGAGAACTAATGAAATTCATTGCGGTGTTAAAAAAGAAGTAAGCAATTAATAAGAATAGTGAAAAAAAAGCCGTAAGTGTATCAGTAGTGAGTGAAATACAGGCTATGGAACAAATGGGCACTTGATAGATATCACGAAAAGTCAGAATCGATCGTTTCGCGACAAAGTTATACTATGAACTCAAGTATTAGGGGACAATGAATGGCGTTTGATAGAAAGGTGTAAAAGGAAACGAGTGAAAGAAATGGCTTTTAGGTTGTTTGTATAGAAAGATAAAAAAAAAGAAGCCTGAAAAACACAGTACCTAGTATCAACGCTGTGTTATTCATTCATGAACACAGACATAATAAGCGTTGCCGCAGTCAAATTATTGGAGAAAGGTTACCTGGAAGTATTCGCTGGAGTGGGAGTACCATACATAGAAGTAGAGTTGCTGCTATTAGATACCTACAGCTTGATTATTATTTTCTCTTTTTCTAGTATCATATGATTGTTTTGAATAAATAATAAAAGCAAAATATGCATATAGAATAGAAAGAAGAACTAAGAGAAAAAGTGAAGCTACCATTTGTAAATTGAACATCTTGCTCCCAATTCCCATTATTGTATCCTTAAAAAGTTAGAAAATATTTTGTTCGTAGTAAATAGTATGTAGATAAAAATAACATTACAGGCCTGTCCTCTCAATAAATGTGTATCAAAACATGTTCTATAAATAACACCTAAAGCTGCACTCAATCAAACTTTTAGCACATTTCCATATACAAACAGTACCTTGCAAGCTCTACCAAAAACATTGTTCAATATAGTATAATAGTTTACGCTGTTTAGCATTGATGTCGTTAATTTGGTAATAATATATGGTGATCGGTCAGTAGTGCGATTCATCTTGACATTTATATACATGTTGATGGATAATATAACAGGAGTATCCTTAGTACAGTGAGTATTCGCTAAACCGGTACTCAATATATGTGAGGATTTGTACCGGTTTAGCGAATTGAAATGCACCTGGTACTAATATGTAGAATATACTGGAAAAATAACTATAATTAGATTAAACTGTACAGATAAGATAAAAAAAATGATAGTTCATATAATCTAGCTTTGCT